>PVKP010003120.1:58197-113050 GCA_004027715.1 Plecturocebus donacophilus | reverse complement strand
TGGAAATAAAGGATGAGTACTTGACTATTTTGGCAGCATTTGTACAATGTCAATATTTGTTTTGTTGGGACTTTTTTTGTCTTGTTAAAACTTTCCATCTCATGTCCTTTAAGAACTGATTTTGTGCTGCTTTTCTTTGTGTTCCTGCATATAATAGATGCTCAATAAACATGTGCCTTCCTTTACAGCTTGAGTTCCCATTGACCTTCTTCTCATACTTTATAGCACACAGTCATACTAAATAAGGCATTGTAGGCTCCCAAATTCTGCATGTTGTTTGGGCCCTTGCCCTTTACCCATACTGACCCATATGCCTTGGGTGTCTTCCTTTCTCCATCTGTATTAGTCTGTTCTCACACTGCTGTGAAGACATTTCTGAGACTGGGTAATTTATAAAGAAAAGAGGTTTAATTGACTCACAGTTCTGCATGACAAAGGAGGCCTCAGGAAACTTAACAATTACAGTGGGAGGCACCTCTTCACCGGGCAGCAGGAGAGGGAATGAGTGCCAGGTGAAGGGGGCCCCTTATAAAACTATCAGATCTTGTGAGAACTCACTCACTATCACAAGAACAGCGTGGGGAAAACTGCTTCCATCACTCATTTGTCTCTACCTGGTCTCATCCTTGACATGTGGGGATTATTACAATTCAGAGTGTGATTTGGGTGGGGACACAGAGCCAAACCATATTACCATCCTACCTTCTTAATCTCTCATCTCCTTCTCCTTTCCCCTGCCTCTTGCAGTAAACTCCTATTACTTCTTCACCCACCAATTCAAATGTTACCTCTTCAGAGAAGCCTTCCCTGTCACTCCCACTTAGGTTCTTCCTTTAAGCCGGTATGGCTCACATCACAGAATTCCCAGCCTAGTAACTAGTTCATTATATAACTAAGCCCACATCTCTTGAGAGGAAGGAACTGCTCTTTTGAGAGCAGGGATTGACTTTATTTGAGGCTAAACAATATTTATAGTTTTGACACATGGCAAGTATATGATAAACATTTGTTGAATGAATAATAATGGCTAACATATTGAATATATTGTTCTTAGCATTTAAACACACAGAGCTAACTGTATGAGGTGGATTCATTATCAAATTATAGTAGTTCTTCAGTTTATCAGCTAGCCTAATGATAGTTGAAAGATCATGCTAGCAATTGAACAAATGTATCTGTCATACCTCTGAGTAGAGAGAGGATGGCTTTTCCTCTAGGCAGATTTTCTTAACAGGTTGCTCAGTTTTTCATAGGGTAGTATAGACTCTGCTCAGTATAGTAATTCTATTAAGACATGAAACAATTTAGAGTAAGTACATTATAAATAAATGCCCAGGTAGCTATGGCAATGAATTTTGTCAAAAACATCACTAAGAGAAGCAATTTTTATGTATGTTTTGTCTGAAAGAGATACAGCCCACCCATTTCACTAAAATGCATTCATAGATTAAGTCAGATTAATAGGCTATCCTTAGATTACATGTACGCTATTCTGTAGAACTGGTTTTACTGAACTTGCCTTTGAAGTGATGCTGTAAGACTATATTAATGGATACCTGATAGTTTCATAGAACTTAGCCCATTTTTAAAAAAAATTATACTTTGAATACTGGGATGTATGTACAGAATGTACAGGTTTGTTACATAGGTATACACATGCCATGGTGGTTTGCTGCACCCATCAACCCATCATCTACATTAGGTGTTTCTCCTAATGCTGTTCCTTCCCTAACCCCTCAGCCCTTGACAGGCCTTGTATGTGATGGTCCCCTCCCTGTATTCATCTGTTCTTATTGTTCAACTCCCACTTATAAGTGAGAACATGCAGTGTTTGGTTTTCTGTTCCTGTATTAGTTTGCTGAGAATGATGGTTTCCAGCTTCATCCATGTCCCTGCAAAGGACATGAATGCATCCTTTCTTATGGCTGCATAGTATTCCATTGTGTATATGTGCCACTATTTTTTTAATCTAGTCTATTATTGATGGGCATTTGGGTTTGTTCCAAGTCTTTGCTCTTGTGAACAGTGCTGCATTAAACATATGTGTGCATGTAACTTTATAGTAGAATGATTTATAATCGTTTGGGTATATACCCAGTAATTGGATTGCTGGGTCAAATAGTATTTCTGGTTTTGGATCCTTGAGGAATCACCACACTGTCTTCCACAATGGTTGAACTAATTTACATTCCCACCAACAGTGTAAAAGAGTTCCTATTTCTCCGCATCCTCACCAGCATCTGTTGTTTCCTGACTTTTTACTGATCGCCGTTCTAATAGGCATGAGATGCTATCTTATTGTAGTTTTGATTTGGATTTCTCTAATGACCAGTGATGATGAGCTGTTTTTCCTATGTTTGTTGGCTGCATAAAGGTCTTCTTTTGAGAAGTGTCTGTTCATATCCTTCACTCACTTTTGATGGGGTTGTTTTTTTCTTGTAAATTTGTTTAAGTTCTTTGTAGATTATGGATATTAGCCCTTTGTCAGATGGATAGATTACAAAACTTTTCTCCCATTCTGTAGGTTACCTGTTCACTCTGATGATAGTTTCTTTTGTTGTGTAGAAGTCCCATTTTTCAACTTTGAACTTAGCCCATTTTATATATTGCAAGGATACAGTGTTAAGGAGATTGTTATACCACACAATTTTTCTTTTGTAAGTCTAGGAAGACTTAAACAGTTTTTCATATTAGAAACAATTGTGTTTTCCTGAGCAATTAGCTTGCCTTTTCTTTATGGGTACTGTGGATTGTGTAACTGATTAGGCTTGCCTTTTTTGTATAGAGTCATGGAAAAAGTAGATTCAAATTTGTGATGTGACTATTGCAGTTTTATGGAACTTCACACCCTTCAGTACATTTCGATATTAGCTTCATTCTTGGCTTCTTTATTTTCCTTATCCTGGCATTTCTCTCTCTTTATCTTGCTTTTTTTCTTTCCTTCTGTCTTTCAAATTATTATATCTTCCTCATTTGCATTCTTTTAAGCTACCTTGTCATTTTAAAAAATTACAATAAGTACATATACACACAAATATACATATAAATGTAAATTCTTAAAATAAATTTAGATTTTAAAAGAGCTATCTGTCAAGTAAGCTTTTAAAACAAGTTTCTTTGAAGTTCATTTGCTATTAGTGTTATAATTTGCTTTAGGACATTAAGCAAGATTTTGTTAGATTCCTATTTCCTTTCAAGTTTAGTTCAGCAATTATATTAAAGCCTAGTTAGACATGGATGTGGTTAATACTTTCAATCGATGTAATCTTTCACTCAAATAAAGCACTTGTGATGTTATAGACATTGTAATCTAATGTACAGGGCTATTAGTAAAGTTATAATGAGCTTTGTAACTACAAGACTAAACTCTAGAAAATGTGAGGGAAGGGCATGAAGTACTCATGTTTTTATGTGAATAATGAATACTCTAAAAATGTATGTCGACATTGGACTTAATGTTCTTTTTTCTTCTTTTTCTGGACTTAATGTTCTAATGTACAAATGGTAGGTGGTATACCATAGTGGTTAAGAACACTAAAATGTAAATGGTAGGTTGTACAGTAGAGTGACTGTGGGTACAGACTGAAGCTAGACCTCTTGAGATTGACAAATTGGCCATATGACATAGAGAAAATGATTTAACCTCTCTGTGTCTAAGTTACATTATCTGTAACACAGGGAACAATAATAGTACCTACTTGTTGGGGTTGTAATCTCTGGCATGTAGTAAGCATCTGGCGAGTCTCGGTTATTACTGTTTTTAATATACAGTATAATATCTCAGAATGTATGTTGTTGATTTTAATTTTTAGGTCTCTTGCGGCTGAATGGGGTAAATATGGTATGCGATTCAATGTGATTCAACCAGGGCCTATAAAAACCAAAGTAAGTTGTACTTTGCTTATTATTAAGTTGTGAATGATTAAATAATGAAACACTAATAAATATATTCTTGTTGTTGTGTAAAGGACTTTCCGGAGATGCCTGGGTTTAGAGCCCTGGTTCTAGGGAAGGGGCTTTTGCCTTTATTCATTATCAAATATAAGAAATAAGAAGGCAGGAAGGAATATAGTAGCTATGCAATTTCTTCATAATGCCTATTTTAGTGCCTTAATATTTTGGGATCTTTTATGCCATCAGTTTTGGCACTTTGTCTGATTTGTTTCAGTGGTCTGTTACTGTGTTCTATTTGTCAACTTTCACTACATTTTAAAGGCTCTTACATTGTCTGACATCCTGATTTTTTTCAAATCAAGAAAATATATTTTTAGTTTAAGAGATGCTCTAGTAATTTATTATACAGGCTTAGTCTTGCTATAGGTAGCATTTTCCTTGACTCATGCCTATTCCCTTTCACTCTCAGTCAATTATGCATGTCATCTAACGCCCACATTTCTCTGATTATAAATCTTTCTGACAGCATGGATTTTACCTGTAAGTAATAATCCTTGCGGATACTCATTGGAACTTGTAATTATCTCTAATGTTGTTACAGATGTTGCTCAGAATGTCCACAGCTTCTCTGCTCTCTCATTACCCCAGAATAACTTCACTCTCACACTTCTCTTGGTTTTCACCTAAAGCAAGAATTTATAATGGTAACCAGATGTAATGTTGAAAGCCCAGGCAAAATTTGGTAACTTTTTTCAGTTCTGTAAACATATTGGGAAATAATACTAAGGGATATTTGGATTACAGGTAGCTTTGGGTGTTAAATAATAACTTTGAAATGGCCATATTAGTTTATTTAGCAGTTTAAAGGATGGGAAATTGAAATAAAAACTTCCTGAGTGACTGAAACTTAATGGACTATCTTATTTATCTGACATGTCAATACTAAGCAATCTAATAAAATTAGTGGAAAAAATCTTAAAAACATACATTAAAACACATGATTCAAGGTGGCCCTGTCCTAAGCATATCTGAAAAGAAGCTTGTAGACACAGAGGCTTCTCTCCAAGACCCCCATATCTAGAGAAGAAAATCACCTGCATTTTACTGATTTATTTATTTAACATATATTTATTGACTGCCCACTGTATGCAAGGGTACTGAGAAAGATACAGAAATATCTCTGAGAAAGTGCTTACCAGCAAGGAATTTATAGTCAAGCCACTGAGATAGGAGTTGTACCCAAATAATAAGTATTTACTGTTAAAGAGATTAAAAGAAAGCTGAAGTGTAGAAACTCCCTAGCATGCACTTTTTAGAACCAGGATTGGGACCAGTTGTTACACCTTGTCTCTGGGCTTTATACTCTCCTGGGAAGAACTGGAGGTCTCTCATGGAGGCCCCTGAATGTTTGTTCTGTCTTATGCCTGTGTTACTGAGAATAACTGTCACCTAAATTTCCAGACACTAGTACAGAAAAATTCAGTTGTTTTCATTAATCAGTGTACGTCCGTAATTCATCTTGGTCTGTTCCTTCACATCATTGACAGAAAGCAAATTGGCCAATTTAGTTACAGTTTTTCTCTCTCTAGAATCTAATTGAATTTCTACATACTTGTTTTCTTCCTTTTCCAATATTTTGGGATTAAAGAAGAAAATAAATTTCCTCTTAAATATTTTCTATGAGTCACTTTTCTGTGTTTACTAAATAAAAAGCTAGTAATACCACTGCCTTTACACTAAGCTTATACATATTTCAGAGTACTTTAATATACATTTTTTCATTTGAGGCTTATAATAATTTTGTGAGGTAGCCAAGATATATCTCCTCATTTGACATAGAAGAAACTAAGATTAAAAGGGTTATATTTTCCAGTGATCTACTTTTTTTAAAGAAGAATTTGGTGAAATTCTTTTTTTCTTACAAAGTCTAAGGTGTTAAGCTGCATGGTAGCATGCCATTTTATACATATTTTTTTTTCTTAAGTAGGAAAGGAGTTGCATTGCAAAACTCAACACAACCTAATTGTTTTCTTAATTTCTAAGGGCGCCTTTAGCCGTCTGGACCCAACTGGAGAATTTGAGAAAGAAATGATTGACAGAATTCCCTGTGGTCGCCTGGGGACTGTGGAAGAACTCGCAAATCTTGCTGTTTTCCTTTGTAGTGATTATGCTTCTTGGATTAATGGAGCAGTAAGTGTTATTTCTCTTCACTTTTTTTCAGGAGTATGTTTAGGGCAGGGAGGACTGTTGTGGAACCAATCGTGACAATGCTGAATGTAAATATGATTTAATATATATATTTAACTGTAAATAATATCAAAATATTACATTTATTGTTTAGCCTATGACATTTATTCAGTGATGTATTCATCTTTTCTCACACTGCTAAAGATATACCTGAGACTGTGTAATTTATAAAGTAAAGAGGTTTAATTGACTCACAGTTCTGCATGTGTGAGGAGGGCACAGGAAACTTATGGCTGAAGGGGAAGAGTCAGGTCTTACATGGTGGCAGGCAATAGGGGGAGAGAGAGAGAAAAGGGAGACAAAGATAGAGAGAGATATGTGTGTGTGAAGGGGAAAGAGCCCTTTATAAATCCATCAGATCTTATAAGAACTCACTTACTATAATGAGAACGGCATGGAGGAATCTGCCCCAAAGATCCAATCACTTCCTAACTGGTCCCTCCCTCTACACCTGGGGATAATTGTGGGGATTACAATTCAAGGTGACATTTTTGTGGAGACATAGCTAAACCATATCAAGTGATAAATTAATAGATGCAAGTTACCTTGGTAGATACACCTTTAAGATGATTTTTGAGATTTGGTAGAGTTTTGAAATTGTGGAGATGTTAGAAATAGGATTTTAAACTGAATAAATCAATTTAGGTCTAATATGAGTTTTATCTTTAAAATTTCATCTTTGATTAAAGTGCCAAAGAGATATTCCATCCAATTAGTATGGGAAAATGGTTAGTGGTTCAGAAACTTTTTAAAAGGAGTTAGTTTCAGAGTTGAAAAATTTGTTTTTCCAGGTCATTAAATTTGATGGTGGAGAGGAAGCACTTATTTCAGGAGAATTCAACAGTCTGAGAAAGGTAATGCCATTTTGTGTGTATAATGTAATATTAGCAGCTAGGATACTAGCTTTAAAAACATGTAAAAAGTACATTAAATTGACATCTTTTTGTGTTAGGTCACCAAGGAGCAGTGGGACACCATAGAAGGACTTATCAGGAAGACAAAAGGTTCCTAAGACCGCTCCGGCCTTCATCTTGCTTATAAAACAGGGAATAAAAATGAAACAACCTATCTCTTTTGACTATTTCAAGTCTAATAAATTGTTAATTAACAAACATTCATTGAGTGTGTATTATATACCAGGCCAGTGATAGCCATTGTATATTCAAAGATGAAATATAGTCCTTCAAAATATTAAAAAAAAAAAAAGACATAGGGAGAGTAGGTAAAGGCTTTGAGTAAAAAATGCTTAGAAATGCAGAGAGAACAGATCTTTGTGGCTTGGAAAATCAGGAGAAACTCAACGGTGGGAGTGACATTTGAGTTACATATTGTACTATACCTGTAATGATGGAGCCTAAAAGAAAGAAATTAGAAGATACACACTAAATTTAATAGACTATGCCTTTCTAGTATATTTTCTTTTCACTGGACTTGTGAATTATCTTCTTTGGGTAACTTAGTATTAAGTTAATTTTTACTACGACCTTTTTGTAACCTTTAATTTTTACTACGACCTACTTGTAGCCAGGCATTTTATTTAGTACTGAATAAGCTATAGCCCTTGCCCTCTTGAAATTCATTATCTAGCAAGATAGTCAAACTTACAAATAATTATTTATGATACATTGTGATAAGTATTATTCCAGCAGTATTTAAATGTGGAAGAGGAAGTAATTCATTCTCTCTCCAGAATTTAGAGAATGTGTTGCCTAGGAGATAGCATGCCATCCCAGCTGTAAAAGAAGAAAGATTTCTCTAGGTAAAAAAGGTAAACAAAGTCTATAAAATATTTTTGTATATCATCTGATTAAGTTTCATCTTTGGTTTGACTAATTTGTCATCCTGAGAATCAAATAACAAGAAATCCAAAGTCTCAAGTCTACAGAGCTATAATTTTGAGCCTATATTTTAAAAATGTCCATTTTGCTTTCCCAGGAGTCACTCATAACATGTTCACTAGACTGATTATCCCCCTTGCCCAAGCTGCCAGGAGAGGAAACCAGCTTCCATCTTTCCTCATCTGAATAAATCTGCAAAGGAATCCAGTTTTCCTGTTTGAATTTGTATGCCACAAGCCCCATATGGAAACTCCTATTACATTGTCAGTTAATTGTGTACATAAATTACATTTATTACATTTAATTGTGCATATATAGAGAAATGTTATAGGTTTGGAATAAGTAGCCTGGCATTTTCTCCACGTGCTTGCAATACAATACTCTTTTTTTTTTTTTTTGAGATGGAGTTTCACTCTTGTTACCCAGGCTGGAGTGCAATGGCGCGATCTTGGCTCACCGCAACCGCCACCTCCTGGGTTCAAGCAATTCTCTTGCCTCAGCCTCCCGAGTAGCTGGGACTACAGGCGCGCGCCACCATGCCCAGCTAATTTTTTGTATTTAGTAGAGACGGGGTTTCACCATGTTGACCAGGATGGTCTTGATCTCTTGACCTCGTGATCCACCCGCCTCGGCCTCCCAAAGTGCTAGGATTACAGGCGTGAGCTACCGCGCCTGGCCTACAATACTCTTAAAGTGCAGACAGTTACCTAGTCTCTGTTTTACCTTTAGTACTAACTCTGTGTTTTAGTGTATTCTCACACTGCTAATAAACACATAACCAAAACTGGGTAATTTATAAAGGAAAGAAGTTTCATTTACTCACAGTTCGGCATGGCTAGGGAGGCCTCACAATCATGGCAGAAAGTGAATAAGGAGCAAAGTCATGTCTTACATGGTGGCAGGCAAGAGGGCGGTGCAGGGGAACTCCCAGTTATAGAACCATCAGATACCGTGAAACTTATTCACTATCACACTACTGTGTTGATATGTGTTGATATTGTGTTCACACACACATAGTGATAGTTTATCACTCATTCCATTTCCAAACTCACCTTTCCATCCACCTCTCACCAAACACACAAAGACCTACTCTTTCCCTCCACTGATTCCACCAATATAGCCATATTTCTCTTTTTGGTTAAATTGAAACTAAATGTTTACACTTATATAACTTAATATTATTTTTTCCAGTGTTTTCTCAACCTTTTTTAAAAAAATAATTCAGATTATATGATAAATTAGATTATTTTTAAGATAAATATTATTTTTATTATTCTATTGATGTATCATTATTTATTGGAAATAGGGCTATTTATATTTATTTTTATCTTAAAATTTTTATAGAGATAGTGTCTTGCTACATTTATCAGGCTGCTTTTGAACTTCTGACCTCAAGTGATCCTTCTGTCTTGGCCTCCTGAAATTCTGGGGTTATAGGCTTGAGCCACTGAGCCTGGCCTTTGTGTTAAAATTTTTTTATTATTTATTTATTTATTTTAAAATATATTTTATTGCACTTTAGTTTCTGGGGTACATGAAACTAAAGTGTTGCCTAGGTACATACATGGTGATGTGGTTTGCTGCCTCCAACCCCCGGCTACTATATCTGGTATTTCTCCCCCTGTTATCCCTCCCCAACCTCCCTACCCTCTGCTGTCCCTCCCTTAATCCCCTGCAACAGACCCCAGTGTGTGATGCTCCCCTCCCTGGGTCCATGTGTTCTCACTGTTCAACATCCGCCTATGAGTGAGAACATGAGGTGTTTGTTTATCTGTTCTTGTGTCAGTTTGCTGAGAATGATGGTTTCCAGATTCATCTATGTCCCTACAAAGGACACAAACTCATCGTTTTTTTATGGCTGCATAGTATTCCATGGTGTATATGTGCCACATTTTCCTTGTCCAGTCTATCATCGATGGGCATTTGGGTTGGTTCCAGGTCTTTGCTATTGTAAACAGTGCTGCAATGAACATACGTGTTCATGTGTCTTTATAATAGGATGGTTCATAATCCTTTGGATATATACCCAGTAATGGGATTGCTGGGTCAGATGGAATTTCTGTTTCTTTGTGGTGTTTTCTGTATTTCCTGGACTTGAATATTGGCCTGCCTTACTAGGTTGGGGAAGTTCTCCTGGATAATATCCTGAAGAGTGTTTTCCAGCTTGGGATTAATTCTCTTCGTCACATTCGCGTACACCTGTCAAACGTAGATTAGGTCTTTTCACATAGTCCCATATTTCTTGGAGACTTTGTTCATTCCCCTTTACCCTTTTTTCTCTAATCTTGCTTTCTTGTTTTATTTCATTGGTTTGATCTTTGACCTCTGATATCCTTTCTTCTGCTTGGTCAATTCGGCTGTTGAAACTTGTGCATGCTTCACGAAGTTCTCGTGTTGTGTTTTTCAGCTCCATCAATTCACTTATATTCCTCTCTAAGTTGTCCATTCTCGTTAGCATTTCGTCAAACCTTTTTTCAAGGTTCTTAGTTTCTTTGCATTGGGTTAGAACACGTTCTTTTAGCTCAGAGAAGTTTCTTATTACCCACCTTCTGAAGCCTGTTTCTGTCAGTTCATCAGACTCATTCTTCATCCAGTCTTGTTCTTTTGCTGGTGATGAGTTTTGATCCCTTGGAGGAGGAGAGGTGTTCTGGTTTTGAGTGTTTTCATCCTTTTTGGGCTAGTTTCTTCCCATCTTTGTGTATTTATCTACCTGTGGTCTTTCTAGTTGTTGACTTATGGATGGGGTCTCTGAGTAGATGTCCTTTTTGTTGATGATGAAGCTATTTCTTTCTGTTTTTTAGTTTTACTTCTAACAGTCAGGCCCCTCTGCTGTAAGTCCACTCCAGAACCTGCTTGCCTGGGGATCACTTGCAGCGGCTGCAGAACCGTAAGGGTTTCTGCCAGTTTCTTCTTCTGTTATCTTTGTCCCAGAAGGATACCCGCCAGGTGTCAGCCTGAGCTCTCCTTTATGAGGTGACTCTTTGGATATACGGGGGTCAGGGAGCTGCTTGAGGAGACAGTCTGTCCCTTATAGGAGCTCAAGTGCTGAGCTGTGAGCTCCATTGTTCATTCAGAGCTGCTGGGTAGGTATGTTTAAGTCTGCTGCAGCAGAACTCATAACCGCCTTTTTTTCCCAGGTGCTCTGTCCTGGGAAGGTGGGGCTTTATTTATAAGTTCCTGACATGCTGCTGCCTTTTTTCAGAGATGCCCTGCCCAGCGGGGAAGTAGCCTAGTCACAGTCTGCCAGCAGAGGTGTTGCTGAGCTGCCGTAGGCTCTGCCCATCCACTCTGTGAACTTCCTTGTAGTTTTCTTTATAGAGGTATAGTTAGAACTGCCTCTGTAATGGTGGTCTGCCCAGTAATGGCTGTCTGCCTCAGTAATGGCAGACTGCCTCTGTAATGGCGGACTGCCTCGGTAATGGCAGACTGCCTTGGTAATGGTGGACACCCTTCTCTTGACAGAGCTGGACTCTCCTAGGTCCAGCTGTGCTTGCTGCAAAACTCTCAGTCCAGAGCGTTTCAGATTGCTGGTCTTTGTGGGGGTGGGACCTGTGGAGCCAGATCACCTGACTCCCTGTTTCAGCCCCCTTTTTTTTCAGTTGAATGGGTGGCTCTGTCTCCCAGGAGTTCCAGGCGCCAGTTGAAACGGCCGCCCAGATTTTTGTGAGTTTTTATGCAGAGATCCAGCTGAAACAGCCATGCTGGAAACTTGTGGTGCTTTTCAGCCCAGGAATCTCCTGGTCTGTAGGCAGTAATAACTTGTTTGGAAATGCGGTGTTCACTCACCCTCTGCGTTGTTCTCTCTGGGAACTGCATGCCAGAGCTGGTCCTATTTGGCCATCTTGGATCCCTCCGAGCAAAATTTTTTATTTTTTAGTGTTTTTCAAGAATGCTGATGCCTCTCTTGCCAATGCATTTTCAAATTAGTATTAATATTACTTTTGATTGGCAAATCACAATTGAATTCATTTATGGGGTGTCCTGTACATTTAAGGGATACAGTGTGATGTTTTGATAAATGTATATAATATGTAATGATTAAATCAAGCTAATTAACATATCTATCATCTCTCTTACCTATTGGCTTTTATGGAGAGACACTTGAAATGTACTTTTACTAGTTATTTTAAAATATACAACACATTATTATTGACTATAGTCAGGTTGCAATAGATCTTAAAACCTGTTCTTGCTATCTGGAATTTTGTACACTTTGATCAGAAATCTCTAATCCCCTTCTCCCCACTCCCCTAATCTCTAGTAAACTATCATTTGACTTTCTTTCTACATTCTTGTTTTTTTTTTTTTGAGATGGAACCTTGCTCTTGTTGTCCAAGCTGGAGTCCAATGGCACGATTTCAGCTCACCACAACCACTGCCTCCCAGGTTCAAGTGATTCTCCTGCCTCAACCTCCCGAGTAGCTGGGATTACAGGTGCATGCCACCACGCCCAGCTAACTTTTTGTATTTTTAGTAGAAAAGGGGTTTCACCATGTTAGCCAGGCTGGTCTCGAACTCCTGACCTCAGGTGATCTGCTCGATTCAGCCTCCCAAAGTGCCAATCATCATTCTACTTTCTACTTCCATGAGTTCAACTTTATTGGATTCTATACATAAGAGAGATCACAGGTGACTTATTTTTCAGTATTATAAATTAAACTTTGAACATTTTTGTGTGTAACACATTTTTTAAATTTGGAAATTTTTTCTCATATCCAGAAGTAGTATTAATCAAAGTTATGAAGCTTTTAAAGTCCTTTTGATATACATATCCAATTGTTATTCTAAAGATGTGTATGAGTTTAAACCCCCCTGAGTAATGTGTGACAGTGCCCATTTTAACAAATACCTGCCAACAATTAAAACTATTCAGCCATTTTACATGTAACAAATGATAGTTCCATTAAAAACTTATTTAATTATTAGTGAGATTGAATACTTTTTTACATTTATGAGTTTCATGTTTGTCTTTTTATCTATTGGTATCTTAATGGGGTATTGTAAAAATTTTGATTTGTATGACTTTGCATGCAATTTTTTCTTCTGCTATAGAAAAAAAAATAGTTCTTTTAATAGTTTCTTAGTCATTTATTACATCATTATTATGTGTTATTACAAATGGTTGATGAGAAAGCAAAGCTTGCCAGCCTGGCAGAGAGGATCAGAGAAGAGAGATCATGGGAGATACTGACTAATGGATATTTTTTCCTGAGTCTAAAAGATTATCCATATTGTTTATGAATAATCACTGTATTCTATGACAGACCACATGTGGGCTGTAACCACATCACTGTTCACCTCAAGAATGATTACTTTGTCACTCAATACCTTCTGTAAGGGTCCTGCTTCTGTTGCACTAGTAGAAGAGTTAGTACTCAGTAAATTGAAGATTATTGGTAATAGTATCACTCATCTTCCGATTAACATGTGAAAACACCTCCAGGAAATGTTTCAGGTATAGAGTGACAGCCATTGTTTCCTTATTATTATTGTGGAAATTAAAGCAATGAGAATTTAATGACTTTGAATTATAGAATTTTAGATCTGGAAAACCCTTAGAAAATGCAAATTCTCAATGTTTTTATTTTACAGTTGAGGAGGCTGCAGACCTAGAAAGTTATATAACTTGTCCTAGGTCACACAGTAAGTCAAGCTCACGTCTCTCACCCGGTTGGTATTTCTTGCGATCATAACTTAAGGAACAATAACAGGGTTTTTAGGAGATAACAGTTACATTACAAAAGACTTGAAGAGGAGAAAGCCCATGATTTTTTTTAGCTTGTTAGTTGAGATATGACTTCTAAAAATGCACAAATCATGAATTATCACAATACGAATGCATTCAGGTAACCATTCTCCAGGTCAAGAAACAGGACATTACCAGGAACCTAGAAGCCTCCCTTCTGCCTACCATCATGACTCCTTTCCTCCTCCTCACAACTACCCACTGTCTTGAATTGTAACCCCATTGTTATAGCTGTTTTGAGATTTATATAAATAGAATCACAGAATATGTATTCTTCTGTTTTCTTTCTTTCTGTGTAGCAATTGCCAATGCATTTTCATTGCTATATCTTGTAGAATATAAGGAATATATGAATATACAACAATTTATTTGTTAGTTCTGCTCTTGGTGGACATTTGGATTATTTCTAGTTTGAGGGCATGCCAAATGCAAAGCTGCCATGAACATTCTATTCTTTTGGCGAAAATATATACACCTTTCTCTGTTAGACTGATAATACTTAGAAGTGAAATTTCTGGCTTATAGGGTATGCATATGTTCAAATTTAGTAGATACTGTCAAATGACGTCCAAGACTATTTACAATTTAACCTCCCACCAAGCCGTTTGGGAACTTCTACTGTACTGTATCCTCACCAGTAGTGAGCATTCAAACTCTCTTTACTTTAAGCTATTCATGAGTGTGTGGTGGCATCTTATTTGTTTTAATTTTGTTTGTTTAAGACAGGGTCTCACTCTTGTCCCTTAGGCTGGAGTGCAGTGACATGATCTCAGCTCACTGCAGCTTCAACTTTCTGGGCTCAGGTGATTCTCCCTCTCTGGTAGCTGGGAATACAGGTGTGCACTACCATGTCTAGCTAACTTTTTGTAGAGACAGAGTTTCGCCAGGTTGCCAGGCTGGTCTCAAACTCCTGGGCTCAGGTGATCCTCCTGCCTCAGCCTCCCAATTACAGGCATGAGCCACTGCACCTGACCAATTTGCATTTCTTCTGATTCCTAATAGAGTTGATTACTTTTTATATGTTACTGGATTTCACAAGATATCCTCTTGTGAAATACTTGTTTAACTTTCTTACACATTTTTCTATTGGGCTATATTTTTAAATGTTGGTTTCTAGGAGTAATGTTAATGTATTTTGGATATGTGCCTTTGTCAAATGTATGTGTTGCAAATATCTTCTTCCACTCTGAAATTTGATTTTTCACTCTCTTGATAGTTTTTTTTTAGTTTATAGTCTTTTTATGAACAGAAATTCTTAATTTTAATAGAGTCCAGTTTTTTCAATCTATTTCTTCATAATTGGATGTGAAGAAGTATTTTCATGCATGAGATACTGAAGATATTCTCCTGTGTTGTTTACGTATGTTTCACATTTATATTCATAATAAACTTGGAATGAATTTTGTTTGTGGTATGAGGTAGTCATTGTGCCAGTAATTTTATATTTGCCTTTCTAGATTCAATCTTTTTTCATTCTTCACCCTTTTCTCTCCTTGAGGAAGCAGATCTGTCATGTATAGGTAAGTGTGACTGATATAGTTGAAGTGTAGGAATTTCTTTCCTTGATAGTGCTCAGGAATTAAAGTCAACCATGATAGTCCTGTTGCTAGCTTCATGACAGTTATTGCTACCAGCTCTCTAGGAAGTCTCTTCAGATATTTCCCTATCATAATTTGTTTTTGTTGTTTTTCTTTCTTTGCCCATGCTGTTAATGTAAGAATGCCATACCTGGTAGAGTTTTGATGCATACTTGATAGTGAACAGTTATGTTTCTATAATAACTATTAACTATTCAGTTTTACTAGTTATCTAAGAATGAAATATAGGAAAATTCTGTATCTTCCTATTATTCCTTTGGACATCTTTCATGAAGAAATATTTGACTCTGTCAGTTGGGCAGAAAACTTGAAATATTTGGATAATTTGAGATTTCTTTGTAAATTTTAATGTTAGAGACACCCCTGAATTTAATGAAGCATCCAGTATTTCACAGAGTCAATTTGTGTTTATTTAGATTCCTTAGGCCATAATAACTTGAGCATCCTACATTTCTACCTGGATCCATCATGAATTGCATGTCAGCTGACATTTTGAAGAAGAAACAAATACAAGAGATTAAGGTTATTTTCTTCTTTATTTATTCTTAGTAGTTAAATTCAGTCTAATGTCAGTGCTTCCATTTACATGCTAAAGGCAAAGCCAATCTCCCACTCACTCACTCACATCATTTAATGAATTTTAGTTTTTGGCAGATCTTGTTTCTGTTTGTTCTGGAGGGAAACAGATAGCTCACATTTTGTTTTGTTATTTTTATGAATTCAGAAAATAAGTGTTGAATTTATAGAATGAGGACATTCAAGCTGACCCAGAATGATCATTAACTCTTAGGCAGTAACTATAAATTTCACATGGACACATCTCTCATAGCTCCCTGTTTCACAATCACAGAATCTAAAATCACCAACTGTTACATGTCAACTATAACCAGTATAGGATATTCTAGCTACAAGTATGTGAAACTGTGACTTAGATGTGTGTTAAAGAATGTTTTAGAATCTTCTTGCTAGATAAGATAAATGATTACATTAGCATTTCTTTTCAGATGTTATTTTTTAAACTCATTTGAAACTATTTGTAGATAGAAATAGAACTATTCTGAATGCTGATCTCAATATGAAATATAGAATCCACAGAATACACAAAAGTATTGATGATATAACATTCAATAATCAGGATGCTATGAATTTTACATTAAAATTTAATTATGTAGTAAAAAATAGAGTTGTTATAGCTAGAAAAAAATATTTTCAGAGGCAGCAGATACCCTTGGTGGAAATGAACAGTTCTACATAGAAAGAAAATCCAGGAAGTATGCAAACTAGACACCAGAATATGCAGTATATTAAATTTAATCAGAGATTACACAGAATATGACATAAAACAGCAGTTGACTAGAATAATTATAATCTGCAACACGTGAAAACAGTTTAGAAAATGGATTTAGGTCATACTCTCTGACAGTAGGCTTGTTGGAAATACAGGCATAGAATCAGACAGATTTATGTGTCATCTGGTGCTCCCTTCCCTTGCTACCATATCAACTTGAACTGATGGTTTTGTATGGATTCAGGCAGTAGACGTGCTATTGATTGGTAAACTAAATCTGTAATGAGACTGTTAACTTCATAAAGCCACAATTAACTATATTGATATTTTAGTGAGCATTTTAGATGCAAAAGCACATTCCTCCTAATAGTGGGAAATATAACATAGATATATTTTGTGGGACAGTTTTATGATTGTCTAAAATAAGAATGTTTGGCTTGTCATGTATAATTCCATTATTCAGTGACAAATATGTATTTGCACTTCAGAGACAAGAATTTTAGAGATGAATCCTGGTGGAATTTTTAGGAAAATCTTGTTCAATTATATTTATGAAAGCAAGAATATGTTATTTTTTAAAATTGGATGTACTGACTGGCCTAAGCATAGACTTTCTTCTTTTCAATCATATAGTTACAAAAACTGTATATTACAAACAGTGTAGAAACAAGCTGAAAAGAATAAGCCACACATCCTGGATGATTATCTATATGCAGTTAAATTTACATATATAAAAGAAAATACAGCCTACTCCCTTATAGTGCACAGTTATTTTTTAGATACAATGTATCACTAGCAAGTAGTTGTGGCCACCAATTCTAGTTATCCCCAGCACAGAGAATAAGAGCAAGATCCGTTCGGTACAGCTTCCCTCCATCTGACAAAGCCATTATGTTCTTCTTGTATGTTGTAATATTATTAATATCCAGATCCTGTATAGAATATAAATGGCATTGTAATCCAGTTAAATATGGAGTTTAATTAACCACTGTCAAGTGATAAAATGTGAGATGAAAACTACTTGTTGCATCAATCCATTAACAAAACAGCTGGATTAAATTCTTATACAAATGTGAATAATCACCAGGTTGTTTTTAAAATCTATTTATCACAATTACCCTGATTTAGGCCAGAACTAAATTGAGTTAAGAATTGAATTCTATTTCTGCTCCTCTATAAATTTTTAAAGTAGATTTCCAAAATGAATGTGCGGTTGCTTTTGGATGGATCCATAGAGTCTGCTTAAGAAGTAAGTGTCATGGTAACTAAGTTACCTGTTTATTCTTCTCACACAGATCCTTCAGTAAAGCATCCAGTTCATTTTCATCTATGTATCCATTGCCATCCTAGGGGAGAGGAAATAAAATAGTATACAACCAACTTGATCTACAGTAGTGGGAAATGAAGTAAATGGAAATAATTGGAATCTTTTTTAAAAAAAGTTCTGGGGTACATGTGCAGATCGTACAGGTTTGTTACATAGGTATACACGTGCCATGGTGGTGGTTTGATGCATCCATCGCCATGTCATCGACATTAGGTATTTTTCCTAATGCCATTCCTCCCCTATCCCCCAACCCCCTGCTATTCCTCCCTTAGCCCCCACCCCCCAGGCCCCAGTATGTGATGTTCCCCTCCTTGTATCTGTGTGCTCTCATTGTTCAACACTCACGAGTGAGAACATGCAGTGTTTGGTTTTCTGTTCTAGAAAGTCTCCCAACTGCATACATGGCAGATACTCTAGTCTGTTATGTCAGTCCACCCAAGTTTTTAGCTGCTCCAAAGTTGTAAGATATGCAAGGTATTAGTTACCTCTCATTCGATACCTTACATTTGTATAATATCTTGAACTTTTCAAAGTACTTACACATGTAATTCACTTAATGTTAGTAATTCACTTAATGTTAATAATATCATATCTTCTGGGACAAGTGAGGAAGCTGAGGGCTGGGGAAGGTATATGTTGTTCCATGTCACACCAGGTGGTGGCAGAGTTCTACTAGATGCCACAGGTCCAGGAGTAAACAAATTAGAAGCAAAAGATGTGACCTAGTGACATCACAAATAACCTTTATTTTGCTGGATATTTCCCCCTAGCTTAATCCTGATTAAATCCTGCAAACTGGTGCTATTATTATCTCTTGTTTGCAAATGAAGAAATTGAGGCTCACATGAGTTTGGTATCTTGTTCAAAGTCTCAAAGCAGGTAAATCATATTGTGGGATTCGAATCAAGGTTTGTGTAATTTGGACATACCATAATATCTTTCCTATGAAAAGAATGAGTTGGTTGTGTAATTTTAATAATTATTTTTTTCCAAATTCTTCTCAAGAATCAAATTATAGATAAGAACAAAATTTTAAGGCATCCAAATCAGAAAGAAAGTTAAATCATTCCTGTTTGCAGATATGATTTTTATATAAAGAAAACCCTAAAGACTTCACAAAACACTGTTCAAATTAGTAAACAAATTACATAAAGTTGTAGGATGCAAAATTAACAATCGAAAATTAGTTATGATGATAAACTATCTGAAATGGAAATTAGAAAATCCTATTTACAATAGCACCAAAAGAGTAAAATACTTAGGAATAAAGTTAAATGAGATAAAAAACTTATACACTGAAAATTATAAAATACTGATGAAAGAAGTTAACAAAGACATAAACAAATGGAAAGACATCCTGTGTTTATGGATTGGATGGCTTAATATTGTTAAAATGTCTATACTACTCAAACACATCTACAGATTCAATGCAATCACTTCCAAAATCCCAATGGCAATATTTATACAAATAAAAAAATACTAAAATTCATACGGAACCAAAAAAGATCCCAAATAGCCAAGAACCATCTTGAGAAAGAAGAACAAACCTGGAGATACTACATTTCTTTATTTCAAAATATATTACAAGCTACATTGATTAAAACAGTAGGGCACTGAAGCAAAAATAGAAACACAGACTAATGAGCTCTCAGTTTCACGTGTTATGGTCGACTGAACTTTGATAAGGGAGCCAAAAACACAAAATGGGACAAGGATAGCTTTTTTCAACAAATGGTGTTGGGTTAACTGTACAGCCACATGCAAAAGAATGAAATTGGACTTTTAGCTTACACCATATAAAAAATAAATTCAAAATAGATTAAAAAATTAAATGTAAGATCTGAAACTGTAAAACTCCTAGAAGCAAACAAACATAAAAAAAAGCCTTTATGGCTTTGGTCTTAGAAATGATTTTGTGGATATGAAACCATAAGCAAAGGCAATACAAGTAAAAATAGACAAGTGAGACTACATCAAACTTAAACCCTTCTTCACAGCAAAGGAAACAATCAGCAGAGTACAAAAGCAGCCTACAGAATGAGAGAAAATATTTTTGTAAACGACATCCCCAAAATGGTTAATTTCCAAAATTCATAAAGAACTCCTATAACTCAATAGCAAAAAATGAATAATCCAATTTAAAAAATGGTTTAATGAATTGAGAAGACATTTATCCAAAAGGATATATAAATGGCCAACAGGTAAACGAAAAAATGCTCAACATCACTAATCAGAGAAATAAAAATTAAGTGAACACCTGACACCTGTTAGAATGGCTATTATCAAAAAGATAAAAGGCAAGTGTTAGTGAGAATGAAGAGAAATTTGAATTCTTATACACATTTGTGGAAGTGGAAATATGGTCCATCCACTATGAAAAACAGTGTGGAGAGTCCTCAAAAAATTAAAAATAGAACTACATATGATCAAGCAATATCAGCATAAGACAAATACTGCATGATGCCACTTATATGAGGTATCTAAAATAGTCACACTCATAAAATAGAATGGGCCCATTGTCAGGGCTGGAGGAAGGAGAAATGAAGTGTTACTAATCAATGAGCATAAAGTCTTGATTATATCAGATGAATGAATTCTAAAGATCTGCTGTCAATATTGTCTCTATAGTTTACAGTACTATATTTTATACTTAAAATTTTGTTAAGATCTCAAGTGTTCTTACTGCAATAAAAAAGGAAAAAAGTAATAATTTTTTACCTGATCATAGAGCTCAAAAGCCTTATTGAACTCTTTCCCACACATTTTGATTCCCTAAAGACAGCAAAGAGAGTAAATGTTAAAATGCTATTACTATGTTTCAGTATGTTTCCCTTGACAAGTCTCCCACATTCTAGCTTTTCAAGGAAAATATTATTTAAGGTAGTAAAAAGTTAAATACCTGGAATTTAAGAAGAAAATTCTCCTGCACTGGTAGTAACCTTTTGAGAGAAAACATTATATTAATATATTATATTTTTTGAAAAAGATCCACTTATAATAACATTTTTCATGGTTCCTAAACTCACCTGGCCATCTCAGTTAATTCCAGCTTCCCATCATTATTTGAATCAAATAGTTTCAGCTGAAAGATAGAATGCCATTATTCTAGCTATTTGAGGAATGATTTACTGCATGAAGGAGGTGAACTTCAAAATAAAGCTGTTTGAGTTATCAACTACTTGTATATATACAGTAAAATTTTAGAAACTAGCACTGTTAAACTTTTAATGCAAATTTTCAGTTCTGTTATGTGTCAATTGCTAGACTTTATCAGAATACTATACAATAGTCAAACAGAGCAATAGTAGTCTTAGCTAAGTTCCTAGAACACTGTCACTTTTTTAATTGCAAATACATTTGTATGTGTGTCAAGATATGGGAGGGATGGCATCTGAAGGTTTACTGCACTTCTGGAGTCTCTCCAATAAGGAAATAAATATTTATTTCACCCTTTTAGAGCATAGAACAGCACAAACAGAAGCAGAAAACAGATAAGAAATACATCCTTAGAGAATAGAATTTTTGAATAATTTTTGAATTGTTTTATTTTCTACTGGGTATTAGAAACTCAATAAAGCCCTCCAACTTTCCATTGCACTTATATAGACATCATTCACAAAGACACATCCAGATGTAAACACACTCATACCCGTATTTGGGAAACATTCATCTTTTTAGACAGTAGCAACTATTGGTATAATATGTTATATCAAAGTAGTATATATTAATTACATTAAATATATAAAATGTGTATACTAAATGAACACTAAATATGTGAAAAATTAACATTATTTTTAAAGAACAGAATGTGTTCAGTGTTATGGTGGATATAGGTTTAGTGACATCTTTCTAAGGAGGAAATGAAGAGTATTCTATGGTTTAAGATGTTCTAAGAATCTTTTGTAGGAGGCAGATTTTTTCAGGGTCTCATGCTTACAAAACAGTTTATAATCCATTGACCATAATATTCTGATACTGTTACACTCTCTACCAACATACTGGACAGCTTGATCACTTAGTTTTGTGCCCATGGGAAATATTTCCCAGCATATATATTTAAATTTTAATTAGCTCTTGATTAATTTGCTTCCTGGATTTGAACTGGTTTATGACATTTAATCAGATATGTCAGGCCAATCCAACAGAGGGAAACTCCCATCTGAGTGGGTTTTGAAAGACTGCCTCAATATTCTACCTAGAAAGGAGCCTTTCTTTAAATAGGCATCCCTTAAGATTGGAACAAAGTGGAAAATTGATAAATGTAGGTTATTGTTCATTACCCAAAAGTTTTTCAGAGCCTAGACCTGCCGATTGTGGCACATAGCAAGAAACTCTCCCCTATTTGTTTGCTAATGCTATCGTAAGTGGAGATGTAATGAGGAATTAAAGATGATCATGAAAACCTTTTTGGTTGTTTTGAAACTAAAGCGTAGCCCCACTTTATAATAAATAACATTGTTTAGTGAATAAGGCAATAGTAAAGTTCTAGTAGGTTTTCCCCCCCGCCCCCGCCTCCGCCCCCGCCCCCATAAAAGTAAGCTGAGATGCTGAAAGCGAACCTTGATTACATCAAATATAATCAAACCCTTTATAAGATTGTTTCTCAGAGTAATTAAAGAGTCTAACTCCTTTAATATAACAGCATCTTCTATAGTATAGAGCTATGTTTATGGTTTATTGATTTAAATCCATGGCATAAGAATTCACAGTATCTTCACTGTACTGAAAGCATATATGAATATATGTATCTCCTGGTAATCCTACTTCTGTGATGAGTCAAAATAGCAAACTTCATCCAATAGAAACAAACTAACTTCATAGACATTGGTTTATTTTATCTGGAACTTTATTTATTTACTCTTTTTTCCCCCTGAAACAGTAGGTGCCTATGTGTAAAACAGTTTTCTTGGCTCTATTATCAACATTCTGTAGAAGATACTAGTTATCACTATTTACCATAGCATTGGCCTCAGGGCATATTTAGATGACCCAACCCTAAGCATCAACACAAAACCCCCAGATAATAAAAATCCAAAGAAGGAAACCCATTTTAAGTTACTTAATTAATAAAGTAGCTAGACGGTCTCTTTAAACTCTAACAAAGTATGATTTCCCAGACTGTGATAAAAATGGATTCAGGACCTCTATAATAAGTGAGTTTTTGGTGATATAATTTATATATATAGTTTACCTTATACATGTGTAAGTTATATAATTTAGTGATATAATTACAGTGGCTTTGGAAGAAAAGCAAGTCATCTTTTGATAGATAAAAATTACACAGCTCTACAAGGAAGAAAATGCTCATATGTTGAATCTCAAAGCCAATGCCTGCAGCACACAAAATGACAAGATGTAAGCATCCCTAAGTATTTCACTTTTCAAATGAAATTATACCTATGTGCATATGATACTCACACCACTGTTTATTTATTTCATCCTGTGTAGCCTTGGGAATTAGCAAGAACATCATACTATGTTATGAGCTCTTGGCTACAATCTTTTCAAGATCAGTCTTACCATTAGGTCTGTATACTCAGCTAATTTTGTGTCATCAACGGTCTTGTTTGCTTTTTCCAGCAGGTCTTTTAGAAAGTTCTGTTAAAGCAAAGAACACTTAGATAAATTTCATTGACAATATATTGTCTACTTTCATTTCAGAATGCTTTGGAACAGGACATACTAGGAATGCAAAGAAAGTCTCTTTTTGAGGGTAGAAGCAGGTGAGTAGGGGAACTTATAATAGAAGAAAGACCAACCAGGTGGTCCTTTTGGTATTCCAACAATGAAACTACCTCTGACAGGAATAATACCCGCTTTTTACTAAGACTTGATTGGTCATTATTTGTGCATTGCCATGATTTCATGATTTCAATTAATCTGAATAAAACCTTTTAAAACCAGCCAGCTCAGTGAATGCATTTCTGCTTACTAATACCTTCACAAGTACTCAGGCGATTGTTCTGCAAGAAACACTAGGGCCTTTATACCTTTGGAATATGTACAAAAAATTATCCTATCTCTAGATAGGTAGAGATAGATAGATCTATCTAGGTAGAGATAGATAGATCTCTAGAGATCTATCTCTAATTTGTAATCCATTTCTGCCCCTCCCCCACCCCAGGCTATATTTACACATCAGTTTATAGCTAGTATGATGCTCATTTCTCCAGAGGGCCAGTTGGTTAGTTTCTGGCTTGATGCAGTCCAAAGCACTTTGGTTAAAATGCTTCCGCTGACTATTCAAATTAACAAAATTGGCCACAGATGATGTCATTGAATCTTTGAAAGATATATGAATCATATTAAAATAGAGATTGAAGTGGGAAGGATGAAAAACAGGATGATTATTAACTTGACAGCTGGAGCTTAGGAATGAATTTAATTTTTTTTAACAGAAATGTAAATCAAATAAAAGCTTTACAAAGATTTGCCATATAAGTGACAGTGTAAGCATTTAAGCATATAATAGTCACTCACTTTGTTTAGTGCTGTTCATTTGTAACTCCTTTATTTTCTCAGAAAATGAATGCAATTAGGAAAAACTGGGCAGATGCTGTGCCCAGATATTATTGAAGGGTTATATTTCTTCGATTCAGCAATGATTTATCTCTCTCAGAACTGTACCAGTTCTGGGCTGATTTGATACCGCTTTTTAAAAGGAAAGAGACCCTTTTCTTAGTTTAATAATTTTTTTTTTTTACTTTAAATATTCCACTTCAAATCCAAAGAGAAGCATGGAAAATTCAGTTATCTGTTGGGGTTGAATTTTATTTTTGAGCCTTACAGGGCTTTTGTCAGAGATTAATTGGGTTAAAAAGCCTCACCAGAGACTAAAATGGTGGTCACAAAAATAGCCTGGGAGAAACCTTGGGACGCAGAGATTCAAAGTCGTGTCTGAGAGCAAGTGATGTTTTACTCTATTATGGATCTTAAAATTAGCTTTCTTGAAAGATCCATTAAAAAAGAATGCCAACTTATCTTCAAAATTCCCCAGGGAAAAGGACTTCTATTTAGAATCTCTGAGAATAAAATTTAGAACAAAGAAGGAGATTTTAGAATATTTTGAGGTCAGTATTGGAAATGAACTAAGATTTTCATTATGAACTAGAAAGGATCTTTAAAATAATATTTTTGGTCTAACTAATAAAATAAAAACACAGCAGCTTAACTGTCACCTTGTGGGTTGCTGAGCTGCAAGTTTGTAAATACATTATTTTCAGTGACTTCACATTAAAAATGCTTACATTTTCAAGAGGATACAGTTGAATATGTTTTAGCCATTTTGCCATGGCCCAAATTGTATTTCAAATTGTATTCTACTCAAACTACGTTGAACTATGACTAGAACTGTTTGATATTCCTATTTCCCAACATAGCAGCAAAAGAGGTAGTTCTTAATAAATGAAGTCTGAAAGAGTGCAGTGCTGTGGGCAGGGTGGGGTGGTGTGGGGTATCATTCTAAGCATTATCAGATATTCTAGGTCCAAATCTAGGTTCTCTTCTTAGGCAGCTGTTTAATCTTAAAAAAAATCATCCAATCTCTCTGCACCCCAATCTCACTGTTTATATATTAGGAGTGATAATACTGGCTTTGCATATTTTCTGTGAGGATTAAATGTTAAAATGCATTTCAAGCATCTTGGTACCTTGTACTCTGCCTGACACACAGTCAATAAATATTAACTCACTTACATTTTAGTCACTCTATATTTTAAAAATATAAAAAGTAGGGTCTTTCAGATGGACATATTTTGGGGTCGGTTTGAGGAAATGAGAAGAATACTTCCATATTCATTAAAGGCTAGTAAATTGAGTTCATGAATAATATAATTTATTATATGCTACATGTCACAAAAGCTTTCATGTACAGAATATTACTGGAGCTTCACAATAAGCCTGAGAAGAAGGATTTATTACCCTCATTTTAAAGATTAAAGAAAATTAGAAAGATGTAGTAATTAATGAGGTAAGACTTGATTTCATATCTCTGCCTTTTCTTTTATATCCTCCTGAAGTGATAAATTCATTTTCTCAGCTGCAATTTTTCAAAATTTTAATTATAGAAGATTTTTCTTTATCATCATTGTTGTTAAGAGACAGTAGGTTTTATAGAATGTCTACAGGCCTTGGAGGCAGACTAGCCTGGATTTGCACATCACGCCTCTGTCCCATTTCTGTGTGGCCTTCAGTATATCATTTAACTTCTCTCAACTCTTCCTCACTGGGATAATACAATGTTATAGAACTCATGCAAAGATTAAATAAGGCATTATGTGTGAAATAGTTGGCATACAGTAGCTATTAAGTAACTTTTTCTTTTGTAAGAAAATCTGTATGTGTTTATTTTGAGAAGTAAAACTTCAAATTTCAATATGAATGGCTTATTCAGCTTATCTATAATTCTGTCTGTCTTACATTTGTGTACACCACAGAAAATGTTTATTTCTTGCATTACTGTACAGAATTTTAAGAAGCAATTGAAGTCGCTTTTTTAATCTGATACTTCATTAACAATGTTGAAGAGTAGGTGAAAATGTGACACTGTTCAACATTAGTTTCTTTTGTAGGAGGTTTTTTAAAAAGCTAGGAAGGTCTTAGTTCATAATTGCATTTGAAAGGAAAAACTTAGCACAAGTTTTTATTTGCTTACCTTAAGCTCCTCAGTTTCTATGAAACCACTGTGGTCAGTATCATATTTTCTCCATGTCTGTAAATAATTTTGGATAAGGAAAACAAAGACATTTTTAACAAAAGGAACAATTTTTCTACTTTCAGCAGCTTTCTTAAAGGGACAGCTTTCTTATACCTTCATGAATTCCTCACAGGACTTCAGCTGCTGGCATCGGAAGAGCAGCAGGAAATTCTCTTCTGTGGGTAATATGTGAGCCAACTGGAAAAGATTTAAAAAGAGAGAAACGTGTTGTAAGGAGCTCAAAAACAACTCTCGGTCATCACTTGCTGCTTAGTTTTTCTTCAGTGTATTCCCTCACAGGCTAGAAAAGTAGGAGAAGAAAAACATGAGAGTCTGCGTTCCCTTTCTAGTACTTTCCTATCATTTCTTCAATGCTCGTGTGCCCTTGTGTGCTTGGTTCTTGGGCCAGTGAGGTGACTGCAGCAGACCTGTGCTTAGGAAGAACTAGCATGGCCGCTTGTCTGCTGGACATTCAGGCAGATTCGTTCTGTTGGCTTGAACCCTTCATGTGTTCTAAACCACAAATCAGGGCTCCCTCCTCAAAGGGTGTACAGAATGGCACATGTGGGGGCCATAAATTTCATGTGAAGTGAAACAAACCATGAGGAACATACATGTAGGGGAGGGGAGTGAAGGGGGAAAATGCATTCTCACACCCGAGGAGAAAGCCTGCTATGAGATAGAAGGGAAGATAAACCAAAGACAGCTGTAAGGCAGTGGAAAAGAAATTCACCATGAATGGTGGGGCATTAAACAGGAATAGGAAAAGCCAGTTCTCAAATTGTTGCTTTTTACTGAAAGGACATCCATTGCCTGAATCCAGGGCTGGGGTTTATTTTCTGATCTCTATGGCATGCCTCTATGATATTTTCCCTTAGATGTCATTTCATAACTTCAATCCTCCTCTATTTTTTTTTTCTGGAAGAAAAAAGGATTCCATATCCCATTTTATGACTAATCTATTGCATGCAGAGAAGGAAGGAGCTGGATTGATGGTTCCACTGCAGATGTGAGATCTATTTCTGGCCCAGCAGCTAATTAGCTGTGGTCCCCAGCAACCCCGAGCCATTTCTGGACTTCAGTACCCTCATCACTAAAACAAGGACTTGAAATAGAAGCCAGTGTTTCTTGAATATATTGGGATCAAAACATCTTCTGTTGGAAGCACTGCATTTTCACTATTAAAGAATGAATCTACACACACTATATGTCATCTGATTTCCAGGATTTCATGAATTCCCTGAATCACAGGCATAGACCCTCTTCCCTGGATTTTAGGCCAAGAGCCTGTAGTCTAGATCAGCCTTAAAGTCAGAGTAAGTTCTAAAAGTTCTACCAAGTTATAGAAAAGATTATTACAATTATTTTTTTAATTCTTCCTTTTAGGTTTAAATTTAAATATTTAAAATTTAATATAAAATGCAGTATTCTATGTTATATGTAAGCAATCTCATTTTTCTTATACCTGTGTATGCCCTATAACTTGTCTTATTTTTAGATTTTTGAAATAATATTTCAAATTAAAACCACTAGCTTTACAGGCACTACATATGTGGGTGAGATTAAAAGAAAGGGCCAAACCTCATGTCAAGTTTAATATGACCTAGTCATAAAACATTTTCTTATTTATTTTTAAAGAAAAGTCACTAGTGTGGGTAGATGATAACATATTTAAAAAGTAAAAATGGGGGTTTATAATTTTCCAGTACTTTTAAAAAATGTAATTAGCTTTTGGTACATAAACACATTTGCATTGTTGCATTGTGTATGTGTGTTATCCAGGTCCCTTGTTAAACTCAGGACATACTTCTGTGACCTTTGCATTCTTTCAATTCCTTTGAATACTCGAATCATAAAATTTTATACCTCAGAAATAATGTAATTTAATTTTATTCAAAGACCACATTTTTCAACTGAGGATGCTAAGGCCTGAAGAGGTTGAATGACTTGACCTGATGATTGGCAGACTGAAAATCACTTTAATTTGGTGATTATTAGTAGATTAAATCAACAACATGCTTCTTGAAGACAGTAATAGAATAGTTTGGTTGCGTCTTTGCTCTTGGACTGTAAATAATGAATTTGTTGGTGATTTTTACAGGTGACAATGAGATAGTTTGATAAGCTGTTTCTGATGAAATCTAGAACCCCATCTTCCTTACACCCCCCCCTCCCAATTTTTTCCTCATCTGCAAGTGGGCTGCTAGTGGAAAGTAGCTATAAATCATTTTCATTATTAAAGTATCCAGGTATCTTTCAAGTTAGGCCTAGAATGTAGGTCTTCCCCAGAGCCAAGGGAGAAGAAGAGAAGGCAGGGAGAATGGCAGTGGGTAGACTAGGCATGGAGAAGGGCTCTGGAGGAAGGAGAAGAACCCACACCCCTCCGGTCTTTTGTTGAGCCTGGCCTCATCTATAATACTTTCTTGGAGGGATTCTGAAGAATGTCTATTTGAGGATTTTAAAGAAGATGGGAAGAGAAGAAAAAGTAACCCAAGAATGAAGAAGGAACAGAGATGGAAGACAATAAAAAACATGAAAAAGTAAGAAAATATGTCAGAGGCAGACATTTTAAGAGAAAGATTAAAAAATGGAACTAGATTTATGTATACATTTTGGAGGATCTGCATGATATAGAAGGTCTAGCTACATTTTATTAAGGTTTTGCATGAACCTAAGTGTTCATTTAGGAAACAGGAGATAGCTGATACCAACTTGTCCTTTATTTATTGGTATGCAACTTGTTAGTTCTTAGAGTTTTTAGGTGACCTTCCTATAGACCATTAATTTCAAGAGGGCAGGAAATAATACTTTTCTGCATCCCCTGAATATCCAGCATGGTATCTAGCATGTTATATGCCTGAAATAAATACTTGTGTATTACTTGGTAATTTTACTTTATTAAAAATACCTACTTAAAATGATTTAGAGTATTGTTTGCTTATTTTCATTATAATTTTCTATTTTATTTGAATTTTTATAATTAATGTTTATTGCCTTGAACAAAAAAGAATAATTTTTCTTTAAATTTTATATCTTCAAATCCACTGAATACATAAAAACAGAAAAGATAAAAGAATGAGCTAGTAAGCAATCACTAAATGTAAAATTAGGGAAATTGTCATCTTTGTTTCAAAATAAAAGTTCATGTAACTCATAAAGTTCAGAGGTCTCCTGAATGTCAGATACAGAGAGAGTAAAATTGCTCTTCATGTCTACCATAAATGTATATTTCTTGCCAACACTGCTTTGGTCTTATACCGAAATTATTAAAAATACAGATTACATCTATGTGCAACATATTCAATCTGTTTTAATTTCACTGAACTGTTACTGTTACACTCAATACCATTGTATTTTATAAATGTTATAAAGGAGTCTTAAGCATATAAAAGACTATTATAAGACAAACTAGACACTTAATGAAAGAAATGTATAGGTATATATAGGATGTGGCAATAGTGAATATAAAGAAATCTTAAGATATGTTTACAATGTGGTGGTAGTGTGTTGTCTCTCAGTTCTTCCGTCAATGTGTATGAATCAATATTCAAGTTTCAGAGCTGGGCACAGTAATTCTCTAGCTGTAGCCTTTATGGCCATGTCTACAATGTGCCAAAGGTCTTTCACACAGGAAGCATTAAGTAGAGTTACTTTATTCTCAGATATGCTGTCACTGCTGTTCATAGAAGTACCCAATACTTCACAATCCAGTATTATTGGTGAGTCCATAGTTTTTGGGCTCCCTACCTGCTCTTTTATGAATTCTCAAAACTTTTTTATGAGTTGGAGAAGAGAGTGAATAGTATCAAGGGGATGAGTGGAAGGCAGGTAGTTATGGAAGTAAGCAAAATCCCTCAGAGCTCCATCTCTGAGAACTAGTTGCTTGTCATCAAAAGTAGGAAAAAAATCAACTTTCTACTTGCCTGTCTCCCCTGCTAGTCTACATGCTCCTTGAGGATGGAGTCTGTGTCTTATTTACTATTTCTTTGCCCAGCAACTGCACAAATTTTAGTAAATATTTTATTGAAGCAATACATAAAGTCAATTAACTATTTTCTAGCATCAGGATAGGCTGTAAATAAATGGAGGTAAAGTTGCTTTGGAGATAATTTCAATAACTTATTGCTAAGCTGTTAATAGGGGTTGGGGTGGACGTTATGATATGCCAGAGCTCCCTTCAAGTGCTGGGAGTGTTGCTGCAGCCTCACCTGTCAGGGCCCATTGAAAGAATACCTGGAGTGAAGAGAGCTGTGTCCCCAAGGAGGTGGTATCCTATGACTGATCAACATGGGATATAAAGGCCCAACCCTCTCACTCGAAACTAGAGACATTCCCGAAGGGTCATCCCAGCTTCAGAACTCACTGTAAGGTCAGCTGATGTCTCAGTTGATATAGTGTCACATCCCGGCTTCTCCCTCTGCCCAGACCTATTCTCTTCACTACTATCCCAGGAGTATTGATCCCAAGAGCACTTCCTAATAAACCTGCTCATTGCTACTCTTCCACTCAGATCTACTTCCCAGGGAACTCTACCCATAACAGGGGTCTTTACATCTCTATTTTATTTCTAGCATAATACAGAGCCCTTGTCTGATGTTTTGGAGTAATTTGAAATCCCTTGCTGTGGCTCATTTGGCTACTAAATATGAGGCACTGTGCTGGTGACCACAGTCACTAGTGAGAACTGTATAGGGAGACAGATACTTTCAAATAACTTTTCCCCTGACAATTTCAAAGCAGGTGATAAATACAACAATAAAGCTAAGTTCTAGTTGTGAGGAGAGGCTACATGAAAGTCTACTTCATTAGTGATATAAATTACATCACAGTGCACATGAGGCAGAATTCCTAGCTTTTAAAGACAATCATGGTAAGTTAACATTTTTGAACATGCATTAGCCAAGCATTCATTTTCATTCACTTGAGAATCAGAAAAACATTTTCCCTAGTCAGTGAGAAGTGAGTCCAGGAAATCTGAAAGGCAAGTAACTATCAAAAATGTAAAGCTCTTTGAATTTAATAATTTGAATTTGACAAATTATATAAGAAGTTGGGGAAAAGGCTTGGCATTCAGAAATTGGGGTAGATTTTCTAGTAAGTTATTTTTATATGTAACAATAATTGAAAATACATTTGTTGAGTTTTTACAGTGTGCCAGGGTTGAGCTATTTGTTCAGCATCTATTGTTTGATACTGATGATCATTAACAACCTTATGAAGTTAATACATTGTCATTCCTGCTCACAGCCAAGGAAACAGAGGATCAAAGAGGGTAAATGCCCTGCTCTCACACAGATTGTAGTTGGAGCCAGGTTTGAAGGCAGTGAGTCTGACTTTCTTGGCTTTGAGACTCTGTTCCTTACCTTGATCACCCTCTGTTAAAATCTTCAATCAAAAAAATATTCCTAATGAATCATTTAGAAAAATCTATGAAGAGACAATTTTAAAATCAGATTTCATTGTCAGTCATTTCCTCAAATTCTGAGGTGGAAAATAGTCTTCCATGAAAAATTATTATTCACTATGGCTAAACTCACAGGCTCAAATCCCATTGCAGATGAAAAGAGGGAAAGGCTGGAGAAGAGCTGCTTCCCTGGGAGGGTTGTTACAGTTTTAGGATTAAAATAGCTTTTAGGTCTATTTTTCAGTGGATGCACTGACCTGGACAAATAGAAACAGTAAGAATGGAGAGGATGGTAGGTTCTCACACATTGCTCAAAGAATCAGGTGAAAAACTTACAGATTTGACCTCCATTTAAGAGAAATACCTACATTTCATGTGAACTCCAGAGAAGAAAGGTCTATTATCTGCTAAATCATTCAGTCTTCCTTTTTAATTATTTTAATCAGCCCTTTTTGTAGTACAGCTATTAGTCTGAATAAATTTAGAACAGTTTTTGACCATCACTTTATTTGTTAAATTATCTCAGAATTCGAATGCTCCTGTTTTGAGTTTGTGTTAACAATCTCTTTATTTCTGAACTGTATTTATGTGAATTTTTAAATCTATTTAAAGACATGAAATTAGAAAGTTAAGAAAGAAGCATATTTGTTTCTAGGTAGCAAATGCATGTTGTTAGAAAGTGTCAGTTAACTTTATCAGATCAGAAGTTTGAAAGTTAACCATTACATTTTCTAATTTTTTGAATGGCATCTTTCAGAGACAAACCAATTGGCCTGTTCCATCAGGGAAGCAGACGACTGCATGAGTATCATTTGGTTTACTTTGATTAGATTTTTATGAGTTTGTGAGTACAACTATTAAGTGAGTTTAACATATAAATAAATCTATCTTGTTTCCCCTTTGATCAGCAAGGTTAACCTGTGTTTGATGTCAACAGGTAGACTATTATAAATTTTAGAAAACATAGGATTTTGCATTCCTTTATAGCTGGCTAGAATTTGTCTATTTATGTCCTATATTATTCATAGGATTTCTAAGCAAGTGATGTACATCAAATTGGAAAAAGAAAGGATGAACTTCATTTAATACAACTTTCTGGCGACACTAGAAAGCACAACGTAAGTTCATACATTTCCTCCTCCCCCTCTCCCCATTTTCTACATGTAATCTGTAACTTTTAATGACTATTTCCCAATTATTTTCGGAATTTCTCTTTTCTTCACTCTTAACCACCACAGAGTGAATCAATATGCATATAAACTGTGGAAGCAATCTCCTATTTATTCTCCCATTCTTCAATTCTCTTCTCTCAAACTAATGTCCTCTTCCAGACGCTGTACTCCTATGTCTTGGCTGATAGCTCAGGTTAATGAAAAGAGTTCTAGAATCAGAATGAGATCTAAGTCTGTATATAGACTTTGTTACGCCCTGCCAGTGGGACCTTGGATACATCATTTGGCTTCTTCAGGCTTCAGTTTCTTCATCCTTAAAATGAGGAATGTTGGCTAGTTCTTCCCAAGAGTCTCATCTAGCAAAAAGTTCCATGTCCTGGGACACTAAAACCTTCCAGTCAGTTTATATGTATCTCATTTGTCTCCCTTTAAATTCTTTCTGCTTCAGCTGATCAAAAGTTCTACTGAAATCATGTTTCAAGTGCTTTGCCCAAATAACTTCTCTGCAGAACACTTTGTGCATCCCTATTCAACCTGGCTAAACTTAGAACCTTGCCATAAGTAATCAACCAACTGAAGCCTGAAAACCTTTCCTTTTAATGCACAAAATGTACAGATTATTTATTATTAAAAAAAGGCAGAGTAGTTTGGGAGAACATGGCTGGGTTCTGACTGTTCTACCAGTTATTTCTTACTTTTTCTGTGACCTTAGGCAAATTCTATTGAAGTTTCACATTCCACAATTATAAAATAGATCTTTATTTTGTATTTAAATTTACTTAATTTTCTTATTATGAGGATCAAGTGAGATAACATAATTGAAAACGCTCTGTAAGTTTTATAATTTTATACAAATGTGAGTTCTTTTATTATGTTTATTGCTATAAAAGCTTTTCACCTCTTTATTTCAGACTTCATTGCCTTCTCTATCCTCTTCTGTTACCTATATTTCTCTATCTTTCCTTACACAGAAAGCCTTTTCTTTCCTGTAACAGTTTCTTTTCTAAAACTTCTGAGGAAATCTCCTTCATTAAACCTCCAGGGCAATGCTGCTGCTAAGTGGCCTCTAACCTCTCATTCAAAACAGAACTCAAATAATAAGTCAAAAATGATTAGACTATATTACATAAAGTAAAACCTGGATTCAAAACATGCTCATCCATTTTATCCTTTTAAAAATGTAAAATCCATGTGAATCAGATCAATGCTTTTTACTGCACAATCTAGTATTGCTGAAGAAATGAAATCAAATAAATAGCTGAGCCCATTAGAGTCCTTCAAGGTGAAGTATGTTAAATGTAAGGTGACAGTCTTTCCTTTACTAGGATTATAAAGTATGTCAAATTCTAAAAGAGCCAATCCGTAATTTCACTGATGTCATATTTTGAAACTAGTTTTGAATAATTAGATTTACCTCATCTCATTTATGTTTAATTTAAAAGTTATTTTCTTATCCTTGATGGTTTCATATCTTGATTAGTTGGCCTATATGTCAATCTGTAAGTCCCATTACTATTATCTATTTATATAGTAATGAGTTACACATAGGTAAAGGGGAAAGTATGTACTCCAGGGAAAATTTTTAATTACAAAGATAATAATAGTATGTCCTCTCTTAACTCTATTTGTAGTAGCTGTTTAAAAATAAGTGTATTTCACATTGGTATCACAAGTGTCCTATAAGATCAATTATTTGAAAAACAGGTTATTTCTCTGAATCAAAGGTAAATTATTCCTGAATGTTGAGAGCCAGAGTACTTCACAATTTAATACACTGAGAAACAGTATATAAATAACAATTATGCTTATGATTTGGCATATTTTAAATTATGACCATATTAATTTTTCTGGACAAAGGCTTCCACCCAATTTCTCTAATAGGCTGCAGAGTTAAGAAAGAGGCTGAGACACCACAGGCTGGAAAGGGAAGCAACAGCTCTTTCACAAATCTGAGCATACAGAAGAATTGATGCATAATCGGTTTTGCTTCCTTGATTCACAGACAAAAATAAGTTGCCCTTAATAGGAAAAGTCATTGTCAAAGGATAAGATTTGACACCCACAGTTTTAACTTTCAGAGACTCATAAGAAATCTGTACCTATAACAGATCATAAAATATTCACTCACTTTAGTTAAATTCTTTTGTTTTTACTAAGGCCAATTGTCAAACCAGGATGCAGCTTTTGGCCATGAAAAATAAGGATTGTAAATATTTCCTAGGAACTGCAAACATTTTACTTTATATTTTAAAAGTCAAGTCTACATTGTTAAGTGATAGGAAATACTGATGGACCATGTGCTTAGACACTGTATTGAAGTGAGGCTGGGTAATGGAATGTGATCGATACTTATCTAGAAGTAAGGGACTTGTTCCTCTAACTGCAGCTGTGCCAGCAAACAGCTATATGACCAGAGGCAAACCATTTTATTTCTCCAGGGTCTCAATTTTGTAATATATGAAATTTAGGCCCTGGGTTAGGCAAACTCTTAGATGTTTTTCATTTCTGAATATTTTTGAACTTGATGCTTCTTAACAGAAGATAATGTATTAGCTAGGTAAAATAAACCTTTCTGAATGGGTCTTGCTATATTGTATTTGACTTGAATACAACTTCAAAATGGAAACTCATTTATTAAAACTAAATCAGAAAAATTTGTAAATTCCTTACCTCTACGATTCCTATTTTTCCATCATCTCTTTGCCCATACTGATCCACAAAAGTTTTCATTTCAGGTGATAACTCCTAAAATTATATAAAAGCAGGTAAGAAGTTTGTATAAAAAATACCCAGTTATGCTTGTGATGGTGTTAATAACTTACTGCAAAGAAAAATGAAAATTAGAACCATTTAGAATTATGCATATTGATGAACTAGTCTCATAAAAATTAAAGGCAAAATTGATACGCAGTATTTATAAGTTCCAAATAAAAGAGCTATAATGATGATCATTTCTCAATTACTATGATTTATCTTCTATTATTATTTTTGAGAATACACTACCCTTTGAAAGTGTAGTCAGAATCATTCCATTCGTAACTTTGAGTGAATTTAAATATAATAATCACATCAATATTCATTAAACATTCCTTGCTTCAGTAAAGATTATCTTGCATTGCTATACTATCTTGTCTTACAACATTTTTCTCATTCTAACATAATGTTTTATCTGTAAAAAGTAATACATGTTTTCGGTCTGAACAAGCAAAAAGTGTGAATGTTAAAGAGTAACTCACTTTGTAAGCAAAGATTGTTTTAAGCATAAAAGAGGAATTAATCAATTAAATACATTTAAAAATAAAATAGAGAGCTATGAACTATAAACTAGTGATCTGAACATAGAACTGGTATTCAGGAGGTTTAGTTTTTACCCTTGGGTCTCCAACATAGCCCATTTAAAATAGCCCTGTTGCATTAACTGAAGCCTATTTAAAATAGGTCAGCCCTTACTAATGTTCTATTCTACGTCCTTGGGAAAGCAAATTAAGGTCTCAGTTTTCATTGTAGCTAACAAGATGGCGGTATTATCTACCACACAAGATTACTCTGGGGATAGATAGGTTAATATAATTTAAGGGCTATATTGAGGCTAAATATTATTATTGCTAGTATTTACAAATCCATTTGGAAAATGTAAACATCTTTAATAGAACTAAGATAATAAATAGTAATAAAGCAATTTAATTATATTTTAGTCTTTAAAAATGCTTACTGTAGATAAATTACAATTTGTATTTACTGAATAGTGAGAATATCAGTTCCTACTTTTTTTTAACATATACCTTAACATAAACAAAAACCAAAGCATCTGTCCTTAAATTTTAAAATGGTGTAATACCACTAGTTTAAGGAGCAGACTTGACATTTAGTTTGTGAAGTTTCTGACAAGTATGTCAAAATCTATTTTTTAAACAGTGCAAAACATATAATCATCACCACCAATTATAAATGTATAAAAATTAGTGCAAATATGAAGACCAAACACTACGTTTAGTGTAAAAGGATAGTTTCTGAAAATATATTGCATTGTTGAATTTCATTATTGTTATATTCACCTAGTGAAAAATTGGAAATTTCTTGTTATTAATATGAAAAGCCAAACAATGTTTCCATTAATGCAATAAAATCTGTTATCCTATGGCTAGAAATGCAAAAATCCTGGTTTATAAGGTCAATCTTTGTGTTATTAAGAAAGAGAAGAAATATATAAAAGTAGGTTTACTGCAATGAAGTTGGCAATATAGTGAAACATGTATCTATTATATGAAACTCAGAATCCAGATCTTGGTTTAGATTTTAACTACCCAAATCAAGAAAAATACTCAATTCAGAAAAATCTAGATTGTATTTACAATCCAGAAAAATGCTAATAATTGAGGTATTAAGCAAGTTGGTATGATTCTATAACTATGGTTGTTTACTATTATTACATTATAGTCTAATAATTGGAGCTTTGGATATTCCAAAAGAGAAAAAATAATTAAACTCTAAATCTCCAACATGAAGACATTGTTTACAAAAAGCTACAAATAGTAAAGTAAAAGGAAGAAAAGAAAAATAATTTTTAAAAGTTCATGAATATTTACATTTCTAGGATGAAAATAAATCTCAATATTAAAATTACTTCTGGAAAAACTGAAATATAATCATTTAGCTGCTGGAAGCATCTTCCAAGGTTTTAATTCTAAATTTTATGGAAAGTAAGACTTTTCCAACTGGATTTTAAAACATATATTTTTAAATAAGGAAGATACTTGCTTTTATTAGATTAGCCAAAGATACATAGAGTTATACTGACAGTATTGCATAAATTTATTTACATGGCAATATATAAGATATGGGGAGGGTAGACAGTATATAAAATATTTTAATGCTATTTTATTCCATTCTGTTATACTTTTAGATTCATATAATATTAAATCTGGGTAAAACAATCCCTAGAGCACAATCTGGTTTAAAATCAATTTGGTCAATGATTTTTGTAACTGATAATTCTGAGTTCTGTAATGAATTATAATACATTTAGAGCCCTCTGGGATTCTTTTGAATATGCTGTACAAAGATGTATATTACACAATTTTCAATTTAGATAGGGCAAAGAGATAATTCTATTATTAAATTTTATATGTATCACTCAATATTAGACGTGGTGATCTGCTATATGATATATACATCATTGGTAATGTAAGATCTCTCTCTAAACATAGTCAAAAAGGCTGAAGACCATTAACATGTAACTCATCCCAATTCATCACTGCCTTCTCAGACCGTGTTACATAAACCTCAGTAGAGTAGTACAATTTTTAACCCATTTTCCTCTAGACAACTATCTCATCTATGTTTAGAAACTGATTATATTTTATTTTTATGCGGACAACATGATTTCTTAACAAGTTAACTTATGCTCAAAGGGAGTCATTTACAATTAATAAGAATTGTCATTTGTTTAATTAACTAATGGCTTAAATAACCAACATAGCTCATTTTCAAAACACAATCAATTGCTTCCTATCAGAGTATCACTTCGCTTTTTTTTTTACAATACATGAAATTTAAAAAATTGTTTTACTTTTTACTTCTCTACCTTTTGAGTTTCTTGCTTTCAACAGAAATGAAGATCTTTTCTTGCTAAATTCACTGTTACGCTTCAAGTTGGGCAACTTTCCCTTAGTGAGGAGGGTCAAGACAGGTAAGTTTTATCATCTCTTGAACTACATCAACATCACAACAATAATAATTGGTGATAGAGTAAGAGATTCATAATCTGCAGATCTGTTTCTTGACCACCAAGGGGCAGAAATGCATTTCCACCCCCTTATTTTTCACACAGTAAAAGAGAAGTTAAAAATTACCTAATCAAACTCAGTGGTAGATGTGGTGATCCGCTAAAGAATCTCACGCACCCACACTTTCCTTTTAAGATCTATTAAAGCAAGTACTAGTCTAGAATATATATATTTAAAGCTCTGATTTCAGATAGCAAGGTTTTTCCCTTTAGAAAATCTCTTTCTCGCTGTCTCCGCTTCTCCCTCTTCCCTCTCTTCTTCCGTCACTCCCTCCCCATCCCTCTCTCTCTCTGTCTGTCTGTCTCTCTCTCTCTCTCTCTTTCCCCCTTCCCCTCTCTCCCTTTGCGAGTAGGAAAACTGTTCCTTCTTGCCTTTCGCAGTCAATAAACATTTACATTACCCAGAAAGCGCTTTACCCTGCTGGCTTTTTGTGAAAACACAAGAAGAATTTGGGAATTGAAGGTCTTTTTTTTCCCTCATTCGCAAGCTTGAACCTACCAATCCAGCCTTCTTCCGCGCCTGCTGGAGCTCCTGGATCAAGTTCTGCAGCTCCTTTCCTTCCAGGTAACCACTTCCTGCAAAGACAAAGAGGCACCCAGGTGTCAGATAACTCATTCCGAGTGTCTTTCCCGTTCACTTTCCAAGAGAGTTATCTTTCTGGCGACCCGAGAGGCCCGCTCTTGCCTGGACATTGATTAACCAGCAAAGCATATAGACGCGAAAGCGCTCCCCTCCTGGAGTATCAAACTTTAGACCCACTGAGGACAAAGGAGGATGGTTGGGGTGCTGAGCGCAGCCACAGAAACTTGGGGGAGGCAGTGTCCCCCAATTTCTGCTCTCTCTCTCCTTCTACCGTTACCATTCCTGGAAAGACAAAAGTTTAAGGTTTCGGGATTACGGTGGAAACAATTTAAACTTTCAGGGTGAGGGTTTGGCGGCCAGTCTGGGAGATAAGAAGATAAGATTAGACCGAAGGGGGAAAGAAGTAAAGAATAGAAAGGAGGGATAATGGGATCAGGAGGCTCAAAGGAGGGCAAAGAATGGGAAGGGGCATGGAAACAGGTCTGGAAACGGTTAAAAAGAGAAGATAATCACCGTCAGCGTCGAAATGAAGCCAGATCTCGAAAAACTGTGAGGCTGTGATGAGGGATGACTGCAGGTGGGATTCTGCCATTGTACAGCGGGGTGTGTGCCTGGGTGTGTGGATATGCGTGTGTGTCTGTGTCCGCGCGAGAGGGGTGTGAGCCGAAGCTCAGCGTGTGCGCGAGTCAGGGCTGCGGAGGGAGACCTGGGCGCGGGCGCTGCCGGGCGCTGTCCTCGGTGCTGCTCAGCTCAGCGTTCCTCCAGAGTTCTCTCCCTACACCCCGCACCCAGTTCTCAGTATTTATCCTGACGGCCCCAAGCCGGGCCACGCCTCCTCCAGCCTCCCATTCCTCACTCTCCGCCTCTTGCTGTCACCAACCTTCTTCCCCTCCCTTCCAGTTTTCTGCTCTGTTCCCAGGAAAGCTAGCTGGAGCCGGAGTTTGGGCTTGTTGGAAGCAGCAGGTGGTGGGAGAGCCTTTGCTCAGAGGTTGGATGCTGAAAACAGGGGCTCCTTTCCCCCTACATTCTCCTAGTCCAGGAAGAATCTTATTCCTGAATATTATAGTAAAACTCTTGTTACCTGGAGAGGTTTTAATTTTCAGGTAGAAGGGGAAAGCTGATGACGGGTAGAATCACACAAATGATTATTATATTCATGTATGATTTATCCAAGACTTTTCAGTATTTGTTTGAAAAAAAAAAAGCCTGTGAAAGCTTGGCACACATTAGAATAATTTGATTAATATATTCAATGAATTGATTGCTATGAATAATCACTCTATTTTGTGCCATCATATCAATATTTCTTAAGATCGTTTATATGAACTAACCTTGCCAACGTGAAAAAGTGAGATTATGGTTTTCTTTTCAGCTTGAAGTACAACTGTAATTGGAAAGTGATACAGTAAAATTATAAAACCCTAAAATCTTAGTGAAGGAAGTTATCTTACAGATACTAGAGTTTACTATCTTTGAATTTAGAAAGTGAGTAAACTAAAACAAAGAGAAAGGAAGAATATGACCCAGGTTTATAAGTCTGTACATTAGTGCTACCATCACAGCCCCATTCAGTGGTCTTAACACACATACGTCTCCTTCTTTCTATGCCAAGCAACCCCTACTGGATAATTTCTCAGAAATTGGAAGTCACCATCAGAGTTGGAAAAACTATCTAACTAAATAGGTGCTATGATATATATATATATATATGTATGTATATATGTTCTGTATTATATATACATATATATGTTATGCATTTTAATATAATGATATATTTAGATTATTTTTTATTTATGTAAATACTTCTAGAGCATTTGGCTTTGAGTCTTTAAAGACTCAAAGATGTATCCCAAATGTCTAATTACATCCTACTAAAAATGTATCCTAAATGTCTAATTACAATAGTACTAAAAAAATGAAGGAACAAGAGAAAATCTACACATAACCAGTATAAGCTTAAAGTGAGTTAAAATGAATTTACCAAGTTCTGTATTCTTAACCTTGTGAAATTGAGTTTCGGAACCCTCAAATTTATGTTTTTGAGATTATGGCTCTATCCAGTACTAGATTTGTAGAGTTTTTTTTATAAGTATCTTTTTCAGAGATCCATCAATTTGAAGCTGGCCCATTTCAATAATCTTCTCAATGGAATCCTCACTTTCATCGTACTTTGCAGTTCATACATTATTTTTACTTCAGATACCTCATCTGATTCTAACAGATGGTCATTATATTAGTGGCCAGGATCTCTGTGTGAAAAATACAGTGTGTGAACTTGGAGGCCAATGCTAGAAAATAAACTTTGAAGAGAGGGTGAGAACACGGTGACTATGGAATGATTTGAAGAAGAACTCTGACCCTTGCTAGACTTGACAGAGCTAACAATGCCTAGACTTTGGATGCAGTTCTGAGATAAATAAAAATGCTAGGAAAAGTATGTAGGAATATGGACTGAACAAACTGATGAAAAAAGAGCAACATTTGTACTATTTTAAGAAATAATTACAATGAATTTTCTTCCTAAAAAGAGACCACACACAGTGGTACAATTTCTTAAACATTTCCACCATAATCTTTTTGTTTTGTAGAATTTTATCTTAAATTCCAAAAGTATTACAAGACAATTTATAAAAGTTAAAAATATTTATATGAAAATAATTTTTTTCTTATTCACTTTCCTGAAGCTATGGCAACTTCCAAATTTCCATGTAGGAATGTATAGGTGTTGTGACTTGAGGGAGAGAGAAATAAATGGCAGACTTCTTGGAGCTTTGTGCAAATAGCAAGCACACATTTGTGTGTGTGTGCTTCTTTTTATGTTTATATGGAGTGGCTTTTGAGGGAATTAATGTAGATTATGGAGATCTAAAGTACCTGTTAGTGCTGCCCCTACCATGAGGTAATCAATATTAAAAGCTCCATGCTTATGCAAATATACAAATCTACATCTAAAGGTTTTTTTGTTGTTATTTGGTTTTACAGAAAAGGGACTATGTTCTGTATATTATTCTCCAAATTTTTATTATTACTTCAAGGAGATTCCTCCAGGATTAACATCAACATCTAATTTATGTTTTTTATAGTTTAATAATATTTTATTTTATTAATTATAATTATAGATATTCAGATTTATTTCTAGTATTACCCTGTGACACACAGTGCTGCAATAAACACCTTTATACATTTATATGAGATATACATGTTACCGATTACGACAGAGGAGAGTCCCAAAAGTAGTATTGTTAGTTAATAGAATGCATACTTTAGATTTTAATACACATTTACAAATTATTTCCTCCATTTTGTAGCAATTCACACTCAAATGTCCAAGGTCTGAGGATGATTTATCATCATTAACTATGAATGTTATTGCTTTTTAAGCTTTATGCTAATCTAATAAGTAAAAAATAGATTGTTATTGTTCTTTTAATTTTCATTCACTATTAATTCTTAAAATTTACCTTTTGATTTTCTAAGGTGAAATTTTTATTCTTCAGATACTTTTTTAATGGCAGAAATATAATTTTATAAAAAGTGTTTTTCCTTAAAATCGTTATTGGTACTAGACTGTCACTTTAAATCAATTTCTTTTTTTTTTTAGATGTATATTTTGGAAAATTTCTAGATTGAACTATACTTTATGTTACTAGTAAAGAACTGTATGCTCCAGATCTATAGATTTGAGGTAACTTGAGGAATGTTTCTTCTCTCATTCATTAACTAGGTAGGAAAGACCTTCTTAAGTGCTCAGGAATGTTTTAATTTATAGGATTCTGGGAGAACTACAAATGCTTTCAATAATAAGATTTTCCCATAAGATTGGAGTTTCTAAAAACAGCATTACAAACAAAGCATTTTTATGACTTGCTTTATAGGCTTCATTACACAACATTAAGGTGAATGGGTTCATAATCCAATATTGACACAAAGGTAGATGCAATTTATGTTCCAAAAAAAAGTATCTGGGGTAATTAAACTGCATTTGCTGTTTCATGTTACTGAATTACCACATCTCCATTCATATTCAGGCTACCACAGTTCCAATTCACTATGCAAACTGGAAGACTTAGAACTTCCCAGGTTTTAATGAATGCTTTCTTAGCCTCCATTCAGAAAAAACAACTCCCCAAAATATTTTACTATGGGTTTAATTGCATGAGGAATATAATACATCACTCTCTCTTGGTGTCCAGCCCCTCACAAAGGTGTCCTTAACAGATTAATGAAGCCTGCTGGTGGAGGTCATGGTTTTACCTATAGTGTTCTCTGAAAGATCCCTCATCAGCATGATATTGCCATTTGAAGAACTTTTCTCCCAAAGCGAGGGATTTGCATAGATTTAGTTGGAGAACCCTGTCCCCTGGACTGGCAAGGTAAATAATAATTATTTCATTCTGGGTGCCAGAAGCTTTTTTTAAAAAAAGAACTGACCAAATGTAGCTCATGTAGGGCACAGTAGAAAGTCTTGGAAACAATGATATGTGGCAAACTGCAGACTGAAATAGGAGAGTGTGGCTTGGAGGAGCTGCCTGCAAGTATTTGCAAGGCTTACATAAGAAGAGGGGGCAGATTTTCTCAGCGACACCAGAGGTGACTTTTAATGCCCTTAAAAAAACTATATATATATGCATATATATATATACGCTTCTCAAATTTGAGCTCTTCTACAAGAATGGGTACTATGGGTACTACTGCATGAATGGTGCAATTCCCCCATAGGAACACTCATTCACTCACTCAGAAATATTTATTGACTACAGAATATTATTCAGGATGCCACAATGCTAAGCAAGACAGAGTCTTGGATCTCATGGACTTATAGTTTAGCAGGGAAGAATGTAGAAGTAGAAGCTGACTGGCAAGTGTCTACCAGGAGTGTCTTGGAGGGGATACATGCAGTGAGCGTTTTTGACTCTGTAAGTTCTGTGATCTCTTCCACCTCTTTAATTCTTTAATTTAGTGACTATGCCTACTCTGGTAGTTTTGTGATAAGTAATATGCATTTGCAAAATTGATTTCTAGACAGGAGTATAGACTGTGGCCTTGAGCAAAAATGATTTTCCTGGTTAACTGGCATACTTAGGATAATTTTGAAGTCCTTGGCCTTGTTAAATTCATCTAACCATCTGAATAAAAGGTAGAAAATACTGTTACAAATATTTTAATTTACCGTAACTATATTTTCACTTTTCAAAGATAGAGAATCCCCTGATATATAAAGAGAAAAGGATATAAAAAGGAGAGTCCGATTTCAAAACATTTTTTATGTAGTTATCTAAAGTTATCAGGCTTCTGTCATTGATACCAATTTTCATCAATTTTAAACTCCACTTTTTATATTTTATTATCTCTGATATATGATGCATTTCATAGCTAGTGCTCTATAATTGGCACATTGATATATGATACTCATGCATCTTAAATCAATTGTATTTTGAACTTGAGGAAATTTGTTAATCTCCTTCAAAAATTTCAGTGAGTATCATTTGCATGAAGAATAGATTTTAAATTCGTAAGTCTAGACTCCAAATAACTTTGCAATATATTTTCGGCCTTATTTGCAACACTATTCTATAACATCCAACTCTCTGGCCACAAAAAATAAATATATAAATAAATAAACCCTATATATTTTGAGTATGTCTTTGCTCATGTTATTCTCTTTTTTGGGAAATTTGCTTTCCTTCCTTCTTCAGCATTTTCCTGTTGGAGTATTATCCATCAGCAGCCTTGTCCAGGTATAGACTGTGCCACATTGCTCTCTCTTGGCCTCTCACCAAGGATACTACTTCTGTCTGCAGAGTGTCTTTGAATAGTTTGCTCTTCTCTGTCTTCCTTGCCTGTCAGCTATTGAACAGTTATTTACAAATTGGTTTCGAAGGCCCAACTTTAAACCCCTCCTTAGACAACCAGTTGGTCGCCTGCTCCCAAGAGGTATCCATATTGATACTGAAGTTAATAGTGACACCTCATTGACATAGCACACTATAGCCCAGAACTCTTGAGCTCAAGTGATCTTCTGTCTCAGCTTCACAAGTAACTGGGACTACCAGCACATGCCAACAGGCCTGGTGAATGTGCTCTTTCTAAAAGACATACATGACCATGTCCTTACATCCAGTGTTTTCCCATTGTATGGTATATGAAATTCTCTCTAATTTCACTTTGTCCTCTGACATCAGTTTTCTCAATATTCTTCTCCGATCTCCATTTTTTTTTAAAGCTGTGCTGAATTACTTTTCTCCAAATATTCAATTCTTTGAATATTTTTGTCTGCCATTTCCTCTCCCTCTGATCTTCCAGGATTAAGAATCACTACATCTTAAGCTTTCCTTGACCTTTTCTTTTGTTGCTCAAAACTGATCATTCCTTTATTTGTACTTCACCAACCTTGTACTTACTTTTATTATAAAATTTATTACACTGATACATTTATTGGATTTTACTTCTCCCTTGTCCATGAGCCCATAAAGACAGAAATGAGATCTTCTTAATTTTTTGTCTCCTTTGGGTCAAATATTATGCCTAGAACATAATGAGTGTTTAACGGGATGTTGAATAAATTAATAGAGAGTTAGAATAGTGAGATTATTGTATAGTTACAAGGAAGGACAAGACTTTATTGCAGTGACTCTCCAACAGGGCTGCACATTAGAATCACTCAGCTTAAAAAAAACCTCAATGCTCAGATTGAAAGAATATTAAATCAGAATATCAAAGAGTGGGACCCAGACATAAATATATTTAAAAATTATCAAAGTGATCCAAATGTGCAAACATTGTTGATGAATACTGCTTAAATATTTAGTAGTTTTAGATTCATTGAAAGTTCACCCATTTTAAGTGTGTAATTCGTTGATTTTTAATAAGTTTATAGTGTGGGAAACCACCACCAAAATATAGTTTTAGAACTTTTCCCTTACCCTCTGCATTTATATTAGGCCTACTGGTTGTAAATCTCTACTTAAAACACTCCTCCAGCCCCAGGCATCCAGGCATCCACTTATTTGCTTTTGTTTCTATACATTTTACTTTTCTGGACATTCTATACAAATGGAATAATCCAATGTGTAGTCTTTTGCATTTGGCTTCTAATGTTGTTAAGGTTTACCCACATTGTAACATGCATCAGCATTTCATTACTTTAAAAATTTTTTTCCATTAGTTATTGGGGTACAGGTGTTATTTGGTTACATGAGTAAGTTCTTTAGCGGTGATTTGTGAGATTTTGGTGCACCCATCACCTGAGCAGTATTTACAGTCTTTCATTCCTCACCCCCTCTCACTCTTCCCCCCAAGTCCCCAAAGTCCATTATATAATTCTTACATCTTTACATCCTCATAGCTTAGTTCCCACATGTCAGTGAGAACATATGATGTTTGGTTTTCCATTCTAAGTTACTTAGAATAATAGACTCCAATCTCATCCAAGTCACTGCAAATGCTGTCAATACATTCCTTTTTTATGGCCTCATAGTATTCTTTCATATATTCCCTATATTTTTATTACTATTTATGTGCCCTTTCTATGTAGTAATATTCCATAATATTCCATTGTATAGATACAGAACATTTGGTGTATTCATTTATCAGTTAGTAGACATTTGGATTGTTTCCTGTTATGCATTATTAATGCAGCTATGAATATTCACATACAAAACTGTGGGCAAATATTCTAATTTCTCCTGGAAATATTATTAGAAATAGAAATGTTAAACTGCAAGATACATTTAGATTTTACTTTTAAAAAAAAATTTCAAACTTTTTGACAAAGTGGCTATGTGATTTATAATCCCCTTAACAATTCACGTAAATTTTAGTTTCTCCACATTCTCACCAGCAGTTGTTATTGTCTGTGTTTCTGAGTATAGCAATTGTAGTCAATGTGTAGTGGTATCTCATTATGGTTCTAATTAACATATCTCTTATGATTAATGATTTTGAGCACTTTTCATGTTCTTAATAGTCAATCATATGCCTACTTTGGTGAAATGTCTATTCAAGCCTTGGTTCTTTTGTAAATTTGGTTGTTTTCTTCTTGTGAGTATTAAAAGCTCTTTATTTATACTGTATATAAGTCTTCTATCAGACATATGATATGCAAATATTTCACCCCAGTCTGTTACTAGTCTTTTTATTTTGTTAATAATGGTGTCTTTTAAATTGTAAAAGTTTTGTTTTAATAAAATTTATCTTTTTTTCCTTTTATGGCTTATGTTTTAGTGTTGCATCTAAGAGATCTTTAATCCCATGCCATAACATTTTTTTTTCTAAATTATCTTTTATTTCTTACATTCTAGTTCTTACATTTAGGTCTACGATCCATTTTGAGCTAATTTTTGTGTATGATGTGAGGTAAGGGTCTAAGATTACTCATTTACTCATTTGCTTCTGGATCTCAACATTTCCTACCATCATTTGTTGAAAAGATTGTTATCTTTATATTTATTTATCTTCATATATTTGTTGAAAATTTATTGATCACAAATACAAAGGACTTATTTCTGGACACTAATTCCTGTCCTATTGATGTTAATGCCTATCCTTATAGGGATGCTGCACTGTCCTGATTGCTTTTAACTTCATTGTATATTTCGACCTTGAGTAGTGTACATTTTCCATTATTTTTATTTTTTCAAAATTTCTTCGGCATTGTTAGGTCCTTTGTATTAGCTTAAAATTTTGGATCAGTTTGGCAATTCTATGCAAAAGCCTGCTATATTTTTACAGGGTTAGTGTTGAATATGTAGATCAATTTGTTAGAGAATTTCCATCTTAACAATATTTAATCTATATGTGATTATGAAATGTCTTTTCATTTACTTAGATCTTCTTTAATTTCTCTCACGACTGTTTCACAGTTTTTAATCTATAAATCTTGCACTCTGTTGTTTATTTCGGAATATTTAATTCATTTGATACTATTTTAAATAAAATTATTTTTAAATTTCACATTCAGATTGTTCACTAGTAGTATGGTAGAAGAACAACTGACTTTTTTATGTTGACTTTATATTTCTGTGACATTGCAAAATTCATTCTAGTATTTAGTAAATTTTTTATGTGTGTGTGGCTTCCTTAGGATTTTCTACATGTTGGATCATTTTATGTGCATTAAAGACATTTTTAGTTCTTCTAAAAACCAATCCGCATGCACTTCCTCCCCTCAGAGATCTGTAAGAGCCCTGGGCTCAGCCAGAGCATGGCAGAGGACAGCCCGAGGACCAAGAAGGTAGTTGTGACTGTAAAGACTGTAATAGTTCTTGTTTTAATAGCTATTTGTTTGATGTTTATATACCCCCTCTAGCTCTCTTATAGTTACTCTTTACCTTGTGTGTGTTTTTCCATCCTTTTACTTTGAACCTATTTGTAGTTTTTGAATCTAAGGAGTATATCTTCTGATCTGCATGCTGCTGGGGTTTTTCCTTCTTCTTTAAAAACATCTGCTTTTTTGAATGAGTTATTTAGTTCATTTATGTTTAATGTGATTATTGATATGGTTGTATTTACATCTATCATTTTTCTCTTTATTTTTAATTTGTCCCATGTCTTTTTAGTTTATCTCTTCCTCTCTTGCTGCTTACTTTTGTCCAATAAGACAAAATAAATATTTTTAACAAACTATTTTAGTAACTTTTAATTTTTTACTACTTTTGAGTCACTTTTCTAGTCATTGTTGTAGGTGTTAAATACGCATTTTAACTCCTCAATCTACTCTAGAATAATTCTCCTAAATTTTGCTTTCGCTGTCTCTTCTTTCCTTCATGTTTATATGTGTGTATATGTGTGTGTATTATATAATTATACATTATATTATTTAATTATATCATACAATATATAATGTATGTTATATATTAAATTATATATAATTTATAAATGTTATAAACTCAAGAAGTGTCAAATTTACTGTATTATACAATCATTCTTTTAAAGAACTAAAATGAGAAAATATATTTATGGTTTTTATATTTATACATATATATTTACCATCTATCACTCTTCATATTTCCATATTTTGATTCAAATTTTCATCTGGTTTCACTTCCTTTTAGTCTGATAAACATCCTTTAATTTTTTTTTGTTAGACAGGTCTGCTAGCAATGAATTCTGTTAGGCTTTGTGTGGGAATGTCTTTATTTCATGTTAATTTGCAGAATTATTTTGATGCATATAGAATTCTGGATTGACTACATTTTTATTTTAATCCTTTGAATATGTCATTCCATTGCCTCTGGCCTCTGTTGTTTTTGGTGAGAAGTTAGCAATTGATTGTTTTGCCTTTTTTTCTTTTCTTTTTTCTAACTGCATATGATGAGTAATTTTACTCTTACTTTCAAGATTTTCTCCTTATCTTTCATCAGTTTAACTATGACACATCTGAGTGTAGAAACTTTATCCTACTTAGAGTTCACTGAGCTTCTTGAATATGTAGATTAACATTTTTCATTAAACTTTGGAATTTTTGGTCATTATTAATTTTTTTTCTATTTTTTCTCTTTTTACTCTCTATCTTGGACTCTCATTACACATGCTTAGTTTGGCTGATGTTGTTCCAAAGGCCTTTGTAGCTCTGTTGGCTTTTCTGCAGTCTTTCTCTCTGCTCATCAGACTGAATTATAACTACAGTTCTATTGTCAAGTTATTGATTCTCCCTTCTGCCATCTCAAATTTGCTGTTGAGCCTCTTGAGTAAATTTTTCATTTTAGTTATTGTAATTTTCAACCCCAAATTTCTATTTCATTCTTTTCATTGAAAAAATAATTTTTATCTAAGATTTTTATAAGCATATTTATTTATTTAACATATATAAGGTAAATAACATATTTTGATATGTATACACAAGTATACCTCAGAGAAGTGAGTTCAGTTCCAGACTATAGCAATAAAGCCAATATCACAATAAAGCAAATCACACAAAGTTTTTGTTTTACTAGCACAAATAAAATTATATTTCCAATATGCTGTAGTCTGTTGTATACAATAGCACTATGTCAAAAAAAAAATCCAATGTATGTGCCTTAATTTAAAAATATTTTATTGCCCAAAATGCTAACGATCACCTGAGCCTTCAGTGAGTCATCATCTTTTTGGGGGTGGAGAGGTTTTGCCTTGATGTTGATGACTGCTGACTAATCAAGGTGGTGGTTCCTAAAGGTTGGAATCACTGTGGCAATTTTTTAAAATAAGACAACAATGAAGTTTGCCATATTCATTGACAATTTCTTTCATAAAAGATTTCTCTATAGCACAAGATGCTATTTGATAGCATCTTATGCACAGAACTTCACTCAAAATTGGAGACAATCTTCTGAAACTGCCACTGCCTTATCAACCAAGTTGACGTAATCTTCTAAATTCTTTGTTGTCATTTCAACAATGTTCACAGCATCATTACCAGGAGTGGACTGACCTCAAGAAACTACTGTCTTTGCTCACCCATAAGAAGCAACTCCATATCTATTACAGTTTAATGATGAGATTATAGCAATTCAGTCACATCTTGAGGCTCTACTTTTTTTTTTTTTTTGAGACAGGCTCTTACTCTGTCACCCAGACTGGAGTTCAGTGACATGAACATAGCTCACTGCAGCCTCAACCTCCTGGGCTCAAGCACCTTCTGCCTCAGCCTCCTGAGCAGCTGATACTATAGGCATGTGCCATTATGCATGGCTAATTTTTTGATTTTTGTAGAGATCGGATCTCACAATGTTGCTCAGGATGGTCTTGAACTCCTGGCTTCAAGCAGTCCTCTTGCCTAGGCAGCCCAAAGTGCTGGGATTACAGGTGTGAGCCACTACATCTGGCTGGGCACCACTTCAAATTCTAGTTCTCTTGTTATTGTCACTATTCTGCAGTTACTTCCTGCACTAGTGAATCCCTCAAAATCATCTATGGAGTTTGGAATCAACTTCTTTCAAATCCCTGTTAATGTGAATATCCTGACCTTCTACTATAAATCACAAGTGTTTTTAATGGCATTTAGAACGGTGAATTCTTTCCAGAAAATTTCAATATACTTTGCCCAGATTCATCAGAAGAATTACTATCTTTGGTAGCTATAGCATCATGAAATTTATTTCTTGAATAATAAGACTTGAAATTAGAAATTACTCCTTCATCCATGGGCTAAAGAATTGTTGTTGTGTTAGCAGACATGAAAACAAAATTAATCTCCACGTACATCTCCATCCGAGCCCTTGAGAGACCTGATGCATTGCCAATGAGCAGAAATTTTGAAAGAAATCCTTTTTTTTTTTTCTGAGTAGTAGGTCTCAACAGTGGGCTTAAAATATTCAGTAAACCATGCTGTAAACAGATGCGATATCATCCAGCTTTGTTTTCCATTTATAGAGCACAGGCAGAGTAGAGTAGATTTAGCACAATTCTTAAGTGCTTTAGGAATTTTGAAATCATAAAAGATGTAGGTTTGAATTTAAAAATTTAAAGCCACCAGATGCAGTAGCCACTAACAAGAGATTCAGACTGTTCTTTAAAGATTTGAAGCCAGTCATTGACTTCTCACTAGCTATGAAAGTCCTACATGGAATTTTCTCCCAAAACAAGGCTGTTTTGTCAACATTAAAAAAATACATGTTGTTTAGTTTAGCCACCTTTATCAATTATCTTAGTCAGATCTTCTGGATAACATACTGCAGCTTTTATATTTTGATGATAGCTTTTTTCCTTAAATTTCATGAACCAATCTCTGTTATCCTCAGATGTTTCTTCTGCAGGTTCTGCGGGCCTTGCTCTGGATCAGGCCTTGGCTTGAGGAAATGTGGCTGGTTTGATCTTTTTTGCCAACCACCAAAATTTTTCCCATATCAGCAACAAAGCTATTTTGATTTCTTAGCATTTGTGTTTTCCCCAGGAGTACCACTTTCAATTTTCTTCAAGGGTGTTTTGCATTCACTACTTGACTACCTGGCACAAAAGACCCGGCTTTCATTCTGTCTTAGTTTTTGACATGCCTTCCTCACTAGATGCACCCATTTTTAGCTTATGTTTTAAAGTAAGAGATGTGCAACTTTTTCTTTCACTTGAATACTTAGAGGCCATTATAGGGGTATTTTAATTGGCCCGATTTCAATATTCTTGTGTTTCAGCGAATAGGAAAGTATGAAGAGAGGGAGAGAGATGGAGAAATAGCTGATTAGTGGAGCAGTTAGAAGTCACACATTTAGTGGCACATATACACCATGGAATACTGTGCAGTCATAAAAAAAACAATGAATTCGTGTCCTTTGTAGGGATATGGATGAATCTGGAAACGATCATTCTCAGCAAACTGACACAGAACAGAAAATCAAACACTGCATGTTCTCACTCATAGGTGGGTGTTGAACAATGAGAACACATGGACACAGGGAGGGGAGCATCACACACCGGGGTCTGTTGGGGGGGACTAGGGGAGGGACAGCAGATGGGTAGGGAGGTTGGGGAGGGGTAACATGGGGAGAAATGCCAGATATAGGTGACAGGGGGATGGAGGTAGCAAACCACATTGCCATGTATGTACCTATGCAACAATCTGCATGTTCTGCACATGTACCCCAGAACCTAAAGTGCAATAATATATATATACGTATATATGTGCATATATATAAGAAGTCACACATTTATTGATTAAGTTTGTCATCTCATATGGTGTGGTTTGTGGTGCCCCAAAAGAATCATGATAGTAACATTAAAGATCATGGATCACCATAACAGACATAATAGTAATAAAGTTTGAAACAGCAAGAGTTATTAAAATGTGACACAGAGACACAAAGCTAGCACATGATATTATAGAAATGATGCCAGTAGACTTGCTTCGAGCAAAGTTGTCACAAATGTTTAATTATTAAAATGTGCAAGATCTGAGGAGTGCAATAAATCAAAGTACGATAAAACAAGATACACCTGTACATAATAAAATGATCACTAAAGTGAAACAAATTAACGTATTATTTTTCTCACATAATTACCCTGTTGTGTATATATGTATGCTAAGAACACCTGAAATTTACTCTTTTGGCAAATTTTATTAGACAATATTGTATTTATTAATCATAGTCATTATATTTTACATTAGATTTCTAGACTTATTTATCCAGCATAACTGTAACTTTGAACCTTTTGACCAACATCTCTCCATCCCCTTCCACCTATAACCACCATTATACTCTACTCTATGTATTCAACATTTTTAGATTCAATATATAAGTGAGATCATGCAGTAATTTTCTTTCTGTGTATGACTTATGTCACTTAATATAATGTCTTTCAGTTTCACTCATGTTGTTGTGAAGGGCAGGATCTTCTTTTATAAGTCTGAATAATATTCCATTGTATGTGTGTATACACATTATATCATATTTTATTTTATTTTATTTATTTATTTTTTAATAAAAGAGAGAAAGAACGAGAGAGGGGAAGTTTTTTTTTTTTAAGAGAAAGAAAGAAGTAGAATAAAAGAAAAAAGAAAGAGAAAGAGGGAGAGAAAACAAGAATCTTGCTCTATTGCTCAGGATTTCATTTAAATCTGTGAAATGCTTATGCAATTACTAAAAATTGATTTATTTCCTATTATGTGATCACTTTTAGAATAGGTATGGTATAATATTGAAAAAAATATATGTTTTTTGGATATGGGGTGGTAGGTTCTGTAAATATTTATTAAATTTGCTTGTTCCAGGTCTGAGTTCAAATCCATTTTTTTGATCTCCATTAGGTTGGTAGATCTACCTCCATCCCTTTATGTTAAGTCTTTGTGTGTCCTTGCCTATAAGAAAGGTCTGAATACAGCGTACCAATGGGTTTTAACTTTTTATTCAGTTTGTCTAACTGTATGTTTTGATTGGGGCATTTAATCCCTTTAAGTTTAGGCTTAATATTGATATATTTGAATTTAATACTGTTATTTAAGGCTAACTAGCTGTTTGCCAATTAGCTGATGTAAATTCTTCATTGTTGTAATATTCTTTACTTTTTGATAACTTTTTTAGGATAACTGATGCTGGTTGTTCGTTTCTGTATATAGTGCTTCTTTCAGAAGTTGTTGCAAAATAGGCCTGGCGGTAATGAAGTCTCTCAGTTCTTGCTTGTTTGCAAAAAATTTTATTTTTCCTTGGCTTGTAAAACTTAGTTTGGCTGGATATGTGATTCTGGGTTGAAAGTTTTTTTCTTTAAGGATGTTAAATATTAACCCCCACTCTCTTCTGGCTTGTAGAGTTTCTACTGAGAGATCTGCTGTGAGTCTGATAGGCTTCCCTTTATGGGTAACCTGGCCTT
>PVKP010003120.1:0-58097 GCA_004027715.1 Plecturocebus donacophilus | reverse complement strand
GAGTAAATCTGACAATTATGTGTCTTGGGGTTGGTCTTCTTGAGGAATATCTTTGTGGGGTTCTCTGTATTGCCTGGAGTTGAGTATTGTCATGCCTTGCTAGTTTAGGAAAATTTTCCTGGATAATATCCTGAAAACTATTTTCCAACTTGGATTCACTCTCTTCGTCACTTTCAGGTATACCTATTAAGCATAAATTAGGTCTTTTCACATAGTCCCATATTTCTTGGAGATTTTGCTCATTCCTTTTTACTCTTTTTTCTCTGATCTTGTCTTCTTGTTTCATTTCATTAAATTGGTCTTCGACCTCTAATATCCTTTCTTCTACTTGATCAATTCCACTGTTAAAACTTGTGCATACTTCATGGATTTCTCGTATTGTGTTTTTCAGCTCCATTAATTCGTTTATGTTCTTCTCTAAATTGTCCATTCTCATTAGCATTTCGTCAAACCTTTTTTCAAAGTTATTAGTTTCTTTGCATTGGTTTAGAACATATTCTTTAAGCTCACAGAAGTTTCTTATTATCCACCTTCCAAAGTCTAATTCTGATGATTCTTCACACTCGTTTTCCATCAAGCCTTGTTCCGTTACTGATGAGGAACTAGCGTCTTCTGTAGAAGGAGAGACTTATTGATTTTGAGTGTTCTCAGTTTTTTTATGGTGGCTTCTTGGCATCTTTATGGTTTTATCCATCTGTCATCTTTGTAATTACCAACTTTCAAATTAGGTCTCTGAGTAGATGTCCAGCTTGTTAATTCCCAGCTCCGGAAACTATGTAATTTTCACTGTGGTGACCTGCAACGCTAGCTAAAACAGCAGTGTTGAAATTTGTGGTGCTTTTCTGCCCGGGGGTCTCCAGTCTGACTTTCCACTTCAGTCCCTTTTTCAATCGGCTGGATGGACTGCTCTGCCTTCACAGAGCTCCCAACATCATCCAAAAGGAGACTCAGTCCCGTTTACTCTGCACCAAGAGCCACCGAGCCAAGGCACTGGCAAAAAAGCCGCGCCAGCCGAAAGGGTCACACTGGCAACCCGTGGGGCTCCTCCGCTGGGAATGTCCTGGTCCATGGGTAGCAAAAATTTATCAGTAAGTGTGGCATCCACTGGCTCTCTGCACTTTTACTGGGAGCTGCAATCCTGAGCTGCTAGTGATCGACCATCTTGGATCTCTCTCTATATCATATTTTATTGTAGTCAACAATGTCTTTAACCATTAACCCATCAATGGACACTTAGGTTGTTTCCATATCCTTGCTATTATGAATAATACTTCATTAAAAATGGGAGTGCAGATATCTCTACAGAATAAGAATTTAATTTCTTTTGGCTATATATTCATACACTTTCTAACACTTATTTCTTGTCTGTTTAACAATATTCATTATAATACGTGTGAGGTGGTATCTCATTGTGGGTTTCATTTGCATTTTCTTCGTAATTAGTGGTGATGGAAATCTCATATACCTCTTGGCTGTTTGTATTTTTTTCTTTATATCATGTCTATTCAGGTTCTTTATCCACTTTTTTATTGGATTGTTTATTTATTTTCTGTTGAGTTGTATGAGGTCCTTATAGTATCCTGGATATTATTATTTTATTGGATATTTGGTTATAAGTATTTTCTTTCAATATGTAGGCTGCCTTTTCATTTTGTCATTTTTTTCTGTGATGAGCAGAAGATTTTCAGTTTGATTTAGTCCTACTTATTTATTTTTGCTGTTGTGGCCTGAGGGTTTTTTGTGATATCCAAAAAATCATGACCAAGACCAATGTCCAGAAGCTTTATTCCTCTGCTTTCTTCTGGAAATTTTACAGTTTTAGGTCTCACATTTAAGTTTTAAATTCATTTTGAGTTAATTTTTGTGTATGGTGTAAGAAAAAGGTTCAAATTCATTTGCACGTGACTATCTAATGTAGCCACCATTATTCTGTGAAAGATTATCCTTTCCCCATTGTGTATGCATGGTGCCCTTATTGAAAATTAGCTAACCATATATGGCTGTTTTTTTTTTTTTTTTTTGTCTTTTTGTGACTGATTTGTTTCACTTAGCATAATGTCTACCAGTTTCGTCCATACTGCTGCATGTGATGGATCACATCTGCTGCATGTGATGGATGCATCTTTTTTATGTTTGAAAAATATTCACATTTTCTTTCTTTATTCATCCATTGAAGTGAAGACACTTAGGTTGTTTCCATACCTTGGCTACTGTGAATAATGCAGCAATGAACATGGAAGTGCAGATGACTCTTTGAGATCCCAGTATTAATTTTTTGGGGTATATACCCAGAACAGGGATTGCTGAATCATGGGGGTAGTTCTATTTTCAGTTTTTTGAAAAACTTTCATACTGTTTTCCATAATGTCTGTGACAATTCACATTCTCACCAACCAGTTTACAAAGGTGTCCTTTCTTTCACATCCTCACCGATGCTTATCATTTGACTTTTTGATAATCACCATTCCAACAGGTAGGAGGTGATATCTCATTGTGGTTTGATTTGCATTTCCCTGATGATTAGTGATGTTGATCACTTTTTTAACATACCTCTTGGCCTTCTTTAGAGAACTGTTCATTCAGATCTTTTGTCCATTTAAAAAAAAAATATTGATCCTTTAACTTTTAAGTTCTGGGGAAGATGTGCAGGATGTGCAGATTTGTGTTACACTGGTAAATATGTGCCTTGGTGATTTGCTTCATACATCAACCCATATGGGTGTTTTTTCACTCTCTTTTCTGTTTCGTTGATCTGAGTGTCTGTTTTTATAACAATATTGTACTGTCTTGATTACTTAAAGCTTTGTCATATAATTTGAAATAAGAAAGTGTGACAATTCTAACTCAGTTCTTTCTCAAGATTGCTTTGACTAAAAAAGGTATTTTATAGTTCAGATGAATGTTAGTGTTTTTTTTTTCTATTTTTTGAAAAATACCATTGGAAGTTTGATAGAGGTTATGTTTAATTTGTATATTGCTTTGTGTTGTATGGACATTTTAACAATATTCATTCTTCCAATCCATAAGCCTGGGATATCTTTCATTTACTTGCACCTTTCCTTATTTCTTTTAACTTTTTATAGTTTTTAGTGTACAGATATTTCACTTCTTTGATTTAATTTATTCCAAAACATTTTATTTTTGATGTATTGTAAGTAGGATTGTTTTCTGGGCTTCTTTTTTGATTAGATCATTATTGGTGTAAAGAAAAGCAACTGATTTTTGTATATTAACTTTGCATTTTGCAACTTTACTGAATTTGTTTATTAGTTCATATAGATTTTTTTTGTAGAGTCTTTAGCATTTTCTACACATAAGATCACCTGCAAACAGGGGTAATTTTACTTCTTCCTTTCTGATTTGGATGGCTTATCTTTCTACACTGATTGTTCTTGCAATCCAGTAAGTAGTACTATGTTGACTAGAAGTGGTGACAGTAGGCATCCTTGCCTTTTACCAGATCTTAGAGGAAAAGCTTTAAATTTTTCCTCATTGATTATGACATCTTTGGCCTTTTCATACATAGCCTTTATTGCGTGCAGAAGTTTCCTTATATATATATATATTTTATTTGGAGTTTTTGTTGCAAATGGGTGTTCAACTTAGTCAAATTTTTTCTCCATTGAGATGATCATGTGGTTTTTATGTTTCATTCTGTTAATGTACTGTATCACTTTGATTAATTTGTATGTGTTCAATCAAACTTGCACTTTAGAGATGAAGCCTACTTGGTTGTGGAGTACAATCTTTTTGATGTGTTCTTAAATTCAGTTTGTTAGCATTTTGAGGATTTTTGCATCCATGTTCACCAGATATATTGATTGGCTTGTAGTTTTCTTCTCTTATAATGTTGCTGTCTGGTTTTGGTGTTAGGGTAAAGCTTGTCTCATAGAATGTGTTAGGAAATATTTTTTTTGCTTCAATCCTCTGAAAGAGATTGTAGAGAATTGGTACAATTTTTTTCCCCTTAACATTCCACAGAATTCACCAGTGAGCTCCTTTAGGCTTGGTGCTTTTTGCTTTGGAAAGTTATTAATTATTCATTCAATTTATTTAATAAATAAAAGTCTATTCGGATTGTCTTCTTCTTGTGTGAGTTTTGTCAAATTGTGTCTTTTAAGAAATTGGTCTATTTGTTCAATCTAGTTTACAGTTTATAAATTGAGCATACAATTGTTCATAGAATTCCCTTATTATCCTTTTAATGTCCACAGTATCTGTTGTCATGTCACCTCTTTTATTTATGATACTAGTAATTTGTGTTCTCTCTTTTTGTTTCTTAGGTAACCTGGCAAAAGTCATATTGATCTTATTGATATTTTCAAAGAACTAGCTTTTGATTTTGTTGAGTTTCTTTATAGATTTCCTTTTTTCAGTTCATTAATTTCTGCTCTAATTCTTATTGTTTCTTTTCTCCCACTTTAGATCTAATTTGCTCTTCTTTTCCTAGTTTCATAGGGTGAAAACTTAGATTATTTATTTTGTATCTTTCTTGTTTTTTATTATATGCATTGAATGCTATAAATTTCCCTCTAAGCACTACCTCCATTGCATCTTAAAAATTTTTTTGTGTTTTCATTTTTATTTAGTTCAAAATATTTTTAGATTTTTCTTCAGATTTCATCTGTTATCTATGTGTTATTAAAAAGTATGGTAGGTCAGACATAATAGCACACATCTGTAATCCTAGCAATTTGGTAGGCCAAGGTGGAAGGATTGCTTGAACTCAGGAGTTCAGAACCAGCCTAGGCAACATGGTAAAACCCTGTCTGTACAAAAAACACGATAAAATTAGCTGGGCATAGTGGTGTGCACCAGTAGTTCCAGCTACTTTGGAGGCTGAAGTGAGAGATTTGCTTGAGCCTACGAGGTCAAGGCTGCAATGAGCCATGATTGCACCACTGCACTCCAGCCTGGGCCACAGCATGAGACCCTATCTCAAAAATAAATATATAAATAATAAATAAATAATTAAAAAGTATGTTAATTTCCACATATTTTTTGATTTTCCTGTTATCTTTTGGTTATTGATTTCTAATTTAATTGTACTGTGGTCTGAGAGCAGACATTTATTTCATGATTTCTGTTCCTTTACATTTGTTAAGGTTTGTTTTATGGTGCAGAATGTGCTTTATCTTGGTGATGTTCCATGTGAGCTTCAGAGGCATGTGTATTTTGCTATTGTTAAATGAAGTTGTCTATAAATGTTGATTACATCAGTTGATTGATGATGGTGTTGAGTTCCACTATGTCCTTAATAATTTTTTGTCTGTTGGATCTGTCCACTTCAAATGGAGGAATGTTGAAGTTTCCAAGTGTGATATTATATTAATTTATTTGTCCTTGCATTTTCATCAGTTTTTGCCTTATGTAGTTTGATGCTGTGTTGTTAGGCACATACATATTAAGAATTGTTATATTTTCTTGCAGAATGACCCCCTGATCATTGTGTACTGTTCTTTATCCATAGTTGTCCTTGCTTTGAAGTTTTCTGTCTTAAAATTAATACAGCTACTCCTGATTTCTTTTGATTAGTATTAAATAATATATTTTTCTTCATCCACTTACTTTTAATCTATATGTTTCTTTATATTTAAAGTGGGTTTCTTCTGGACAACATAGAGTTGAGTCTTTTTTTTTTTGATCGACTCTGACAACAACTGTTTGTAAATGGTGCATTTAAACCATTGATGTTAAAGTGATTATTGATATAGTTGGATTAATATCTACCATTATCTGTTATTGGTTTCTATTTGCTGCCCTTGTTATTTGTTCCTTCTTTGCCTTCCATTCTTTTTCTGCCTTTTATAGTTTTAATTGAGAATTTTATATCACTTCATTTTATCTCCTTCCTTAGCATATTAGGTATAATTCTTTTTAAACTTATTTTTTTAGTGACTGCCCTAGAGTTTTCAATATACATTGACAACTAATCCACATCCACTTTCAAATAACACTATGGTGCTTTATAGTTAGTGTATCTTATAGTAACAAAATAATCCTAATTCCTCCATTCTATCCCTAGATTCATTGCAGTCATTCAGTTCACATATATAAGCATGCATAAGTATATATATATATATATATATATATATATATAAAGCATACATAATTGAACACATTGTTGCTATTGTTATTTTGAACGAATACTTGTTAGATTAAGAAAATATTTATTTTACATTACTTATTCCTTCTTCAGTGCTCTTCTATTCTATATGTAGATCTGAGTTTCTGACTTGTATCATTTTCCTTCTCTCTGAAGAACTTAACATTTTTTTGCAAGGCAGATGTACTGGCAACAAATTTTCTCATTTTTTGGTTGTCTGAGAAAGTCTTTTCTCCTTTACTTTTAAAGCATAATTTTAAAGGATACAAAATTCTAGGTTGGTGTTTTTTCCCTAAACACTTTAAATATTTCTCTCAAATTTTTCCCTGCTTGCATGGTGTCTGAGGAAAAGCTGAATGCAATTTTTGTTTTTGTTCCTTTTACAGGTAAGTTGCTTTTTTCCTGTGGCTTCTTTCAAGATTTTTTTTCTTTATCTTTGATTTTCTGTAATGTGAAAATGATATACCTAGGTGTAGTTTGTTTTTTGGTTTGTTTGCTTGTTTTTTTGGAATTTGGCCTGCCTAGTGTTCTCTAAACTTCTTGAATCTATGGTTTTATGTCTGATATTAATTTGGAGGAAAATCTCAAACATTATTCTCTCAAATATTTCTTATGTTCTTTTTTTGTTTGTTTCTTCTCCTGTATTCCCATTATGAGTATGTTACATTTTTCATTATCATCCCGTAGTCCTGGGATAGTCTATTTTTTCATTTTTTTATCTTTGCTTTTCAATTTTAAAAGTTTCTGTTAATATATCCTCAAACTCAGAGATTTTTTCCTTAGTTGTGTCTGGTTTATAAGCCTGCCAAAGGCATTCTTTAATTTTGTCACAGTGTCTTTTGACCTATAGCATTTCTTTTTGTTTCTTCTTAAGAGTTCTATTTCTCTGCTTACATTGTGCATCAGTTTTTGCAAGCTGTCTATCCATTAGAGCTTTTACATATCCATTATTGTTGTTTTAGATTACTGGTCTGATAATTCCAATATCTCAGCCATGTCTGGCTTTGGTACTTACTCTGTCTCTTTGAGTGGTGTTTTTACCTTTTGATGTGCCCTATACTTTTTTTTTTTTTTTTTTTTTGATAGCTGGACATGCTGTACTGGGTAGAAAAAATTGCTATAAATAGGCCTTTAGTAACGTGGTGGCAAGGTGTGTGGGGAGGGGAAGCATTCAGTCGTCCCATGAATATGTGTCAGTCTTTTAGTGATCCTGTGCTTGTGGACTGTGAGCTTCACAAGTTTCTCAGGTTTTTTCCTCCTCTCTTAGATTGGATAGGATGATAGGGTGGGCTGGAGGAGTTGGGTATTTATTTTTCCTCACATAGTAGGCTAGAGTGGGTTGGAGTTAGAGATTTGTTTCTCCCCAGGTCAGCTAGGCTCTGAAAATACCCCAGCAAGTTAGTGTCTGATACTAGTTTCCACTGCAGGCAGGCTTTATTAAGAAGAACAGAGTGCTGTGGCATATTTCAAAATAGTTCAATTTCCCCCACTTCTGCCATAAGCAAAAGCGGATTTTTCTCAGATACTTACTTAGAAATCTGGGAGCTCTTAGAGTGAATCTTACAATACTGTGTGTGTGTGTCTGTGTGTGTGTGTGTGTGTGTGTGTGTGTGTTGTAGGGGGTGCCCATGATGGTGTGTAATTTGTCAGTTACAGTTCAAGTTTTCCTGCCTTTCCACAGTTTCCACTTGTAATTCTCTGCTCCAGAAACTTGTGAATTCCTTTTTAAACTTGTTTCTACAGTTTTGTGATCAGCAGTTTATCTAGTGACCTTATTGCTCTTATGTTTCCAAAAAGAGTTGTTTGTCCAATCTATTTAACTTTTTACTTGTTTGGATGGAGTGGTCATTTTTAAGCTCCTTACATGTAAAACCAGAAAACCCATCATTAGAATTTTGAAAGAGAGGAAACTTTGTTTTTATTTTGAAATGTCTTCAGTAACTATAATCAAGTTTCTGGAGCTTTAACAACCCCCAGTACATAATCCCCAGTGTACTTACTATTCAGTCAAGTATTAAGTCAAATTCTCTCGTCGTTCCATCTAATCAGATTCTGCTGCATAAAAAAATTTAATGAGCCAGTTAATGCTGTTGTATTTTATGAATGTACTTTTGGTTTACATGTTAGTGGGCATTTAACCCTGGCTTCTTTTTACTTTTTCCAATGAACCCTATAACAAAAAAGAGTTTAGGCCGGACTCAGTGGTTCCCAGCACTTTGGGAGGCCAAGGTGGGCAGATCACAAGGTCAAGAGTTTGAAACCAGCCTGGCCAATATGGTGAAACTCCATCTCTACTAAAAATACAAAAATTAGCTGGGAATGATAGCGGGCACCTGTGGTCCCAGCTACTCAGGAGGCTGAGGCAGGAGAATCACTTGAACCCGAGAGGCAGAGGTTGCAGTGAGCTGAGATTGCACCACTGCACTCCAGCCTGGGTGACAGAGTGAGACTCCATCTCAAAAAGAAAAAAAAAACGACTTCATAGCTATGTCAATAAGAGAAAAAGAAAAAAAAAATGCTGACCGCTTATTGTCACTATGCTAACAGACAATTCATCTGTTTTCATGATTAAAATTTTTTTTCCTAGGGATGACAGTCTGTAAATGTGGGCATGAAGCAGGCTAATGTGCCAACCAACTGTTCTTATACATGAGAAAGTGAGGCTATCAGAATACAAAAAATATTTTGTATATTTTTTCCAGTTTCAATTTTCTTTAAAATAATTTTTTTAGTCATCCAGCCCAAAATATCATCATTTTTTGTTTTGTTTTGTTTTGTTTAGGGAAAGAAAAAGAGTAGATTCTGAATGCATTTGTTTCTGGTTTACCTAGTGTCACAGAGGATGTGGGCTGAGGTTGAAAATGTAGAAAGGGAGATAGAATAGCATACATGGGTAAAATTCATGACAATATCAATAATGGACCTAAATCTTTTTTTGAGAGTCTCGGGAGTTTAAACAATTCAGCATCTTTTAATGTTATCCTATCATGCATTAAAAGATAGCTTTTATCCCTGATTAAGCACTATAGGGTAATAGGAAAAGCACAGACTCTGCAGTTAGGAAAAACTACTTAAAATCTTGATTTTGCTACTTGCTAATTGTGTGATCTTGGTCAAGAGTAGTTCTAAAATCTGAAAAATGGTGATTTCTACCTCATTTTGTTCTCAGAATTAAAAGAGAATCATATGTAAAGTGCTTGGTGGGGTGCTAGCCAGTTCAAGTAGTTGGTGATTAATGCAGTTATAATAAGCATCTATTAAGGTTACCATATTAAAATGCTCAATTTAGACTCAAGATTCTTATTTTAAGATGCATCTAATCCTGCTACATTATGATTGACTAGGGCAACCATTTCCATGCCTTTTATGTTAGAATAATTCCATGGCGATTTTACTGGTGCCTGATTATTGGATGGTTATTGTTAATTTCCATTCATAGGTCATAATTCATTAACCACACTTGCCATTTTGAATGACCTTTTGACTTCCACATTGCAAACAATGCCAGCATGAAGCAAAGCGAGGGCTGTTGATCCTAAGAGATAAGTACATTTTTGAGGCACTTTGTGATTGCTAAAGCTGAATGCAGTCTCAGTGACTCTTAGGTTATCGTAACCCCTTTCAATTAGCCATGGCACAAAAATCAGTAAGTCTCCCGGGAAAAATGTCTTCAAGGGAGATGAAGAAAGGAGTATTTTAAGGTCTCAACAAAAATGAGGGTAAAATATGATAATCAGTAACAAAAGAGAAACAAAGAAAATCCATCTGACACAACAAATTTTATTCCAAGATCTTTGTGGGTGCGTTTTTAGGAAACAAAAAAACATTAAGAATGTTCCCTGGCCATTAGGGAGCATTGGTAAGTTGGAATCTTCTCTATTTTGTTTCTGGGAATAATGAAGCTTTGGTATACTCAGAGCTGAATCAGATTGAAAGATTTTACATTATCCTCTTAATTCCTCTAGGAAATGTTGTTTTTCATTTTTTTTTCCTTTTCAATATCACATATGTGCCCAGGGAGAGCCTTGATAACACTAAACAAATATCTCCTTAGTTAGATGGAAAGCAATTATAATGTTCTTACACGTGCAGCACTCAGCACAGTGGTGGTGTTTGGTGCCATGGAAATGCAAATTAACTAAAGCACCAATAATTACAATGTTAATGGTGATGAGTGTTATTTAAAAATTATTTGAAGATAAGCAAAGTGTTATCTGTAAGTAGATAAACATACACCAAGTATATATGTAGGTATGCAAACATATATAGAGCCATTTTTCACTTTATGAAATATATTTATATCAATGAAGTTGAATTTCAACTGATTTTCCAAAGCAAATAATATTTTCTAACCCATCCCACTTACATAATTTGAAATGTTTTCATGGACAATAATAAAGCCGAAAAGCAAATATTGGTCTGGAATTTGTTAATAAAGTTTTTATTCAGCAACAATTTTTCAAAAGTCACTATGTGCCCTCCACTGTATGAGTTGGGGATGCAATACTAAATCAGGTGCTCTCTGTTTTCAAGAGGTTTTTCTTTAGTTAGAAACACAGAGAAGTAAACAAGGAGTTTCAACACAATGTGATATGTGCTACAGAAAGATAATATAGAGTCCTATGGGAGAGTTGGATTCTTCTCTAACTGTGGTGGGAAAAGTTTCCTGGATGTGATGGTATCTAAGCACAAGAAGGAATTATCTAGGCAAAAGTAGAGTTGAAGGTAGATTTTAGGGGTTAGTGCTGATGGTGGATGTAGTGATGATGGTGGTGGTGGTAAAGGGAATAACATGTACAAAAGCACAGAGACTAGAGGGAGCATAACATGCTTCTGGGCCTGCATCTTTTAAGTATTGCTGAGAGAATTTAATTTGGGGGAATGGAGGGAGGTTGATGTGAGATATGAAGTTGGAGAGGTAGTCAGGGGCCAAAATATGAATAAATCTATAGCCTGTGGAAGAAGAACTGCTGTTCAGTGGTATGCTAGCAAACTGCTCTTGGAATAAAATGCTCTATTTTGTAGCACTTGCCCATTTCTGTGGTGTAAATACTTCCACCATGGCTGTATGCTACCAATAGTTGAGAACTGGCTTGCAAAAATTTTTTTTCTAGATATTTAACAAGTGGCTCTTGAGAGCCAGTTCCAGCTGGTTCCATCCACCCCACAACTAACTGCTAGAGACTAGATTAGCGTAGATCTGATATTGGGACGGAGGCTATAGATTTGCTGGATATGGGTGGGAATCAATCAGAGTTCCCTTATTTCAACATTGTAGATGTCATTCTAATTATTTTTCCACTATAGATAAATATTGTGTCTGGCTATTCTTAACTGTTTTGTCTTTTGGTTGTTAAAAGCTTAAGTATGATATGTGTTGGCATAAATTACTTTGAGTTTATGTTGTTTATGGTTTTGTTTAGCTTTTTAAATCTGTAGGTTTATATCTTTTGCCAAATTTGAGAAATTTTCAACTATCATATGTTTCTTTTGTTATTTTTCCAGGCCTATGTTTTTTTTCTCTTCTGCTTCTGGGACTTCAGTGACACAACTATTAGATCTTTTGTTATAGTACCATTTGAAACCTTGTTTAACTTTTTTTCAGTCTATTTTCTCTCCATTCCTTAATTTGAGTAATTTTAATTATTCTATTTTCAAGTTCACCAATACTTTCCTCTGTCTTCTCCATTCTGATATTACAGCTGTTGCTGAGATTTTTTTCTTTTTTATTGTCTTATGAGATTTCACTTGGTTCTACTTTATAATTCCTATTTCTTTGCTAAGACTTTCTATTTTAAGTAGTGTATTCATAATTGCTAACTGATACATTTTTGTGTTTCTTTGTTAGATAACTTTACCCTAGGGTTGTTGATAGTCTTTTCTCATTCAAGCTGTGATTTTCCTGATTCTTGGTATGATGGGAGACTTTTTATTGTATCCTGCATATTTTTGGCATGATGTAAGGACACTGTGGATTTTATTTAAATCTTATGGTGTAGTAAGTCTGTCCTGACTCTGTACTTGTGGGCAAACATGGCTGCAGCTTCATTAGTACCTCTGGAAGGTGGAAGTGCAGGTCTTCACTCAGCCTCCACTGAAACCCTGTAGTAGGGGTAAAGTGTCTCATTATTGCTGGATATGGGTGGGAATCAAAGCTCCTCACAGGCTGCATTGACACCACTCTGATTGGGAGGGAAGGGGAGGCTGTTTACTGCCCACAGGCGCCTTCCACTGACATCATGGGGGTGGGAGTTACTATCAGGCGGGATGAAAGTCCTGCTCCCCAACTCCAACTTCTCTGATTAACCTCCTACCCTCCAGTGGAGGGGTGCCTTATTATAGCTGGGTGAGGGTGGAAGCGTATGTTCCTCACTTTGCCTTTACTGTCAGGCCTGGGGTGTGCCATAGTTTTCTCTCTCTGTTTGGTTGTACATTTTCTGTTTTGTTAGGCTGCCATTGTTTTTGATCCTTTGGCAACAAAGAGTTGGCTGTTCTTGTTTTTTCCCTGTTATTGGCTTTCTGGGTTATTGCCTTCTTTAGCAATTAAAATAAATCTGTATGTCTTTTCATCTTTTATTAAAAATTTATCTTAGAAAGCCAATGGATAAAAAAAATTTAGGGATTTTTAATTCAAAATGTGAGAAAAAGAGTGAAAGTCAGAACTGTCCTGAAATGGAATCTTAGTAGGTGGGATATTCTGTATCATTAGCTGTTGAAGATGAAATTCAAAAATCAGAAAGGGATTGCACTAACATTTAAAAGACCTCTTTCAACTCTAAATATCTGTCCTATTTGGAAACCAGCAGCTTCAGAAAGTCTTCCCCAGTGAAGAGAGTTGTGGTGTTGAGGGATCACAGGTTGAATATGATCCCACGATCCTTCCACTATACAGTGTTTTCTTATCTACGCAGTGGAGACTAAGAATAGCAGAGGGAGGACGTGGCATTGTAAAGGAGTGTGAAGTAGTTTAGAAGAGCCCAAGAGGCTGGGCTGTGTTTTCAGGATGTTGATATTGTGTTTGGTGTGCTAAAAACTTCATGATCAGTTATAAAAGTATTTCTAATATTTAGCCCAAATAATTTTTCTGTATCCTGGACTGGAAAAAGAAAACTTTGGCTTTTATGTAAAATAAATGTGTTTGCTCCTCACAAGAGCAAAATAACAAAATAAGAAAGTATTTGGAGTTGAGAACCTTTGATCTTAATACATGAAATATACATTTTTGCCTACATGTATGTAATACAATATTCCATTATGCACTTGTCTGCATCTGAGAGGTCATAATTATCCCTTGAGAATATATTCATTTTAGCCACATGTTGGAACTAGGGAGCTCCATAGGTAGTAGATAGGGGAGGCTATTTACTGGAGCATTAAATACTGGAGATTCTGGATTGTGTAATTAACAAATTCTCTTTATTATGGAAATAACATAATGTGATTCAAAAGGAAATACATTATATGATGGGCATCTCAATAAAGTGTTATATGGAAGAAAAAAAAACCCAGAACTAAAGTACATACCCTTAAAAGGTTAACTAGTTCATCACTTGATTCCTATGAACTTGAAAAAGGTCGGTATTGCCATAGGGGATGATAAGGAAATTAGTCAGTGTAATTAGAATTTGCTAATGCAAACTTGTTGTTATTCAGCTGTGGAATTACCCCCAATGAGACTTATTTGCCATGTCATCAGTTATGCATATTTTCAGCTAGCTACATTGAGGGATCCATCAACACTAAAGACCAGTTTGGCATTTGTTCCCAAGTGTCATTTTCATTAACATTGGTGGGTGTGAAGTATAAACAGTGAAGGAAAAATTATTTCCCTGTGCAGTTATCATGAATTGCAAAATGAGAGAAGTGGCAAAGCAGTGGATTTTTTTTTCTTTTTTTACTTTTAAGGATTTACTGAGCAATATTGTTGCATGGTTTTTTGTTTGTTAATGGCCAGAAGATTAGATTTTTCAATATTCTTTTATGTTCAAATCGTGATCCTTATATAATTTTTATTAATAATGTTTTATGCAGGCAAAGAATAAGTGACTAAAAGTCATAGCATGGTTAGGAATTTTGTTGGCTAATAGTCTTAAAAATATAAAATTTAGGATTTAGTGAGAAAGGATTGACATGTGATGAAAATTAGAATGAAGAGGATTTACTACTCTTTACTCTGTATGCATACACAAACATAAACCATGTGTATTTATGTATAAAAATATATGTATGTATACATATATAATCTATGTATGTATGTATACCCATATATCTACATGCATTCATGTGTGTATACATACATACATTGATGTTTATATAAACCTTTTAGCCAGTTTACTTCTTGTTAATGTCTTACTTTTTAAGGAAAGTACTATTTTCTTACCTCGCTATTATTATTACTACTTGGTCTCTTGCACCTTAAAATACCCTTAAGTTTCTCTTTCTAAAGTTTGCCATAAAATGAATGCATGTTTTTAGATTTTATTTCTCTGTGATATATTTTTTCATTTTTATTGCTGTGAATTTTACTTAGGTTAAAAGAAAAACTTAAGACAAATTAAGTTTAACAGAGTTTAAATGAGCAAAGAATGATTCCTGAATTGAGAAGCCTGCTGAACCAGATGGGTTCAGAGCAACTCTAGTGCTGTTGCATAGTTGAGAAGCACTTAAGGACGGGAAAAGGAAAGTGATGTCCAGAAAACAGAAGTGAGGCACAGAAACGGCTGGCTTGCTTACAGTTTCTTATTTGCCTGATTTAAACAGTTTGAACAGTTGGCCACCTCTCAGTGCTTAAAGTATGACTGCTGTGATTGGTTGGGACTCAGCTACTTGTTACTAGATTACAAATGTTTTACACATCCAGTTAGGTTACAGTTCACCATGTGAAACCTTCAGGGTGGACTTAACATAGGAAAGAAGACCGCTATATGCTAAACTTACTTTAACATTTACTTAAAAAGTCCTTTTGGGTGAATCCTCTGATAGCAGCGTCCATTAACTTTATTCCAAATAATAGCAGGAATTCAGATTTATATCAGGTGATTGTGATTGCTAACTCTTTGAGAAACCTGTTTATCAAATTGAAGACAACTCCTTTGTCTTAGTTTTAAAAGTCATTAATAATTTCAAAACTTGATGTTGTACAAATTGGAAACTTGTGCTTCTTTCATATAGCTTTACATTTGGAACTCAAAGTCCTTTTTCTTTAGTACAAACTCACAACTCTAAGCAAGCTGTGCCACTGTCTGTATAATCAGGCCTCTGAAGAATAAAGAGTCTTAGAGTGATATAAAATTTATGTAAAGAGAGAAGGGTGAAAACCAAAACATAGATCCAGTATTTTTTGGAGTGGTACAGCATTGTGATTTGAGCTTTCATCAGTTCTGTCACTCATGTTCCTCAAACCACAGCACCATTTATTTATTTAGTCAATGATAACAGTGAAAAGTATGTTTTCCAAGGTGGAAAAATATAGGTCTGACTCCTGAAATTCCAATTTTGGTGAATCCCAAATTGATGGTACGATATTGAGCAGCCATTTCGTCCTGCTGTGACTTTTTCCTTGCCCATAAATTGAAGAGCTAGGTAAGGCCCATCCTTTAATGTGTTAATGTAGACTAAGGCTTTTTCGATTTGTAGGAATTGATGTCTGTGAATGGTAATTGAATACTTCCAGGAAATAGAAAGTATATTCTCTACTTAAAACCCACCTTTGTTCTTTTTTTTTTTTTGACCTTTCTCTATCCTTATTCCAGCATTTAGCAACCTTCATTTAAAATGAGTTTTTCCTTGTAAATAGAATTTAAGCCTCTTTACTCTTGTTTTTGCTCTGCTGGAGAAATGTGCAGACTTTTTCTTTCTCAGAAAAACTGGAGTGTCTCACCCCATTGTTAAGAAAAGAATAAATGGTTGAAAATGTTACATACTAACACTTGGTGATATTTGACTGTCATGGTACAGTTTAGAGCAATATGTTTATGTAAATAATTCCAACCAAGCAGTTGTTGAGAAAACATGTATTTAGTTAAGCAGTATCTTTAATTTTTGTCATGTTTATTTACTTTCTAATCCACAAAATGTGATAATTTTCAATGGTCCTCATCATCATTAGTGTAAATTAGCAAGTGAGTTTCTCCAGTGTGTGATTTCTTATTGATAGATAAACGTCGAGATTTCATTGCTTAAAAAAAACCTAGGTAGAGTAGTACAATCAATGGGAAGCTAGCATACTACAGAATACCTTGCTTTATTCAAGGAGTTCAAAACAAACCAATGTACTAGGAGTAATCAGGATGATGGAAAAATTGTTCCCTGTAAGAAGATGCAGTAACCCTTTTATGCCACTAGGGTATTAATAGTAGCGGGAAAGAAGCAACAGATTAGAATCCCAGAAGAACTGTTAATCCCAGGACAGAATCAGGTAGGTTAAGCCAGTCATTATACCATCTTTCCTTTTCTTCTATCAAGTTTGGTAACTTCGGAGGAATATAATAGCTATTTTTATTTATTTTTTAACTCTTGAGAGGAAGAGATTTTATTTAGAATGTCATAATTTCTCCTGAATGTCTAAATTAATTCAATTTTCCTTTTATTATCTCCTTAGCAAAAACAGAGTAAGAGCAACAAAATATTCATTGTCTAGCATCCTTTCCTGTTTGGGAAACTGAGATAGGCAAAGCAATTCTCTCCAGGCTAGTCTGAATTTGAATAAACTACCTGACCTTGGAAAGAGGGTTTAATTCTCTTAATATGTTGTTATTTTTCCATCCCCATACAGAATTAAAAAGATTATTAGCCAAGTTCATGGAAGAGGTGTGCTAATGTTTTCATGTTTTAGATTCCAGTCTGAGCTCTGTTGCTTGTTAATCAAGGAAACTTGGGCTCCACCTACTTGTACTAGTTTGTAAATACAATTATTCATATGTAGCAGTCAAATAAAGATAAAATGAACTCAATGTCAAAAACATCTACATTACCTACTGGTTTGAGCCTTGTGGAGGTAGCATAAGGAGGTTTGGTGTTTTGATTTTAAAATCGAATCTAACATTTATCATGTTTGTGAATTTGGAAAAATTATTCAATTTTTCTGATGCTGGTTTCCTCATTTGTAATACAGGATAGTAAGACTTATCAAGGCTGTTGAAAGACTTAAATGAAAAGGTGTATGTGCTCTCTTGGTGACCTCTTGCTTCTTTGGCTATCTTCTTCGTCATCATTGACTAACCTCACATTTACTGTGTGCATCTGCTCTTCCATAATACCTTTCAATACACCCAATCTAAGTAACAACTTTATGCTGAAATGATTAGAGAAAGTTAACCAATGTCAGAGAATTTGACAGTGGAAATGTACTCAATCACCCTCTTGCCTTTGCTTTTAGAATCAAATAAATGTTTAACCTATTTTATAAAAATCAAATTGGCTGCTTTTTTCATTATTTAATCAGAGTAATAGATAGGCACTTTGGTTATTTGGTAGACTTAGGTGCTAAAAATGTTGCTTATGCAATCCCATTACTGGGTATATACCCAAAGGATATTGTGCACTGTTTATAACAGCAAAGACTTGGAACAAACCCAAAAGCCCATCAATAATAGACTGGATAAAGAAAATGTGTCACATATACACCATAGAATGCTATGCAGTCATAAAAAAGGATGAGTTCATATCCTTTGCAGGGACATGGATGAATCAGGAAACCATCATCCTCAGCAAACTGACACAAGAACAGTAAACCAAACACTGCATGTTCTCACTTATAAGTGGGTGTTGAACAGTGAGAACACATGGACACAGGGAGGAGAACATTATACACTGGTCTGTTGGGGGGTGGAGGGCTAAGGGAGGGATAGCAGGAGGTGGGGAGATTGGGGAGGGATAACATTAGGAGAAATACCTGATGTAGGTGACAGAGGGATGGAGGCAACAAACCACCATGGCATGTGTATACCTATGTAACAATCCTGCAAGATCTGCACATGTACCCAGAACTTAAAGTATAATAATAATAATAAAAGAAGTAGACATTAAAGAAAAAAAAATACATAGTTTCATAGGTTTTATGAAATGTGAACAAGCTTACTACTTTCTAACATTTAGAATAAATGATTAACAGTCAAAAAATATTGCTTATGAAAATTATATTGTGACTAGGCTACATCCACAAATTAATTTACTAAATAGAGGGAAAACATCAACAAAGAATTTGTTTATAAACTAAGTTGTTCATCATTTAAAATGAATTCAAACATAGAGTCCTGTATCTTCCAGATGAAAATATTCCACTCAGTATTTCTGCTCTTAGAGAACTTGTTATAAATAAATGATTTTAAATGAACATTTCTTATATTTTTCATACAAACTCCTTTGTTAGCCTGCCATGACAAAACCTGAGATTGCTTTAAAAGATTATAACTATAAACTTTCAAAGACTATACACATTATTTATACAGCAGACAGTGCTGTTTTTACAAACTATTGCATTTGAGGCGTAAATATATGTTTGGAACATAAAAAGCTTTTACACTTCTTGGCTTAGAATATTTATTTTAAAAATTCACTTGGTTGGCTGGCTTTGATTTCTTAGAATTACATTATATCTAGGCTAATATACACTGTATTAAAAGTACTCCTTTGTGTATGAAAAAACATTCTACATGTCTTTTTGTGATGTCAGTAAAATTTTAGTATAAGTAAAAATATTATAGTACTTTCATGTTAGTTTGATCAGGCTAACAAAGAAAATGTATTGATTTGGCATAGCATGTTCTTTTCATTCAAGCTAATGGGTGTCTGTGAAAGAACATACATACACAGCATCTTTTGATCAATCTAATGAAACTCAGATACTTTGATCTTGTAATGACCTCCTTGGGTAGCTAGGAAATGTAAATGGGCAAATGAGTTGCTGTGTCCAAACTGGTTGAGATGCCTAATATTAAAATCAGTCATTCTCTTATCTGCAAAATATTGTCATTTGTTGTATCATCTGCTGAATTTTACTCAACATTAACATTCAAAAATGAAAAAAAAAACCTTGATTATTTTTTCTATTGTATGCATAGTCTCTTTGCTAAGAATTTCAAATATCTTGGAACTATAGATATTTTGTGAATAGATAGTATTCCTCAAAACCATTAAAATTCAGCTATATTCTGGATCAATATCAAATATGTGCTTTGTTTTAAGTCACAACTGTATTCATAAGCTCTAAAAAAATCCCCTATTTTATACTGCTTATGGATAATATAAACATTTATTCAGACCAGTGATTTTACTGGAAGGACAGTATTTTGTAGATAAGAGAATGACTCATTTTAATATTAGGCTTCTCAACAAGTTTAGACACAGCAACTCATTTGCCCACTTACATTTCCTAGCTACCCAAGGAGGTCATTTACAAGATCAAAGGATCTGAGTTTCGTTAGATTGATCAAAAGATGCTTCATTAGGAATGAAGATGCCAGTCAGATGGCTTTTTAAAAAATATTACAATTTTAGGCCCACTGTGGTGGCTTACACCTGAAACTCCAGCACTTTGCGAGGCCGATGGGGGCAGATCACTTGAGGCCAGGAATTCGAGCCCAGCCTGGCCAACATGGCAGAACTGTGTCTCTACTAAGAAAACACAAAGATTAGATGGGCGTGGTAGCGGTCACCTGTAGTCTCAGCTATTCAGGAGGCTGAGGCATAAGAATCGCTTGAACTCAGGAGGTGGAGGCTGCAGTGAGCCCAAATGGCACCATTGCACTCCAGCTTGGATGACACAGTGAGCCTCTGTCTAAAACACAAAAAAAGAAAAATGTATAAAATTTGGAATGTCTTACTCATTTTTGTTTCAAAATGGAGTTTTTAAATAATATAATTATGGTCAAAATTTAAAACAGAAAAATTTAAAATCCCCCTGTAATTCTACTTCATAAAGTTATTTACTGTAATTATTCATATATTTTTATGTATATATAATCACAATGATACAAAATGAATGTAAGATAATCCTTCAACTTAAAGGCATTTTGCAGACTGCTTACCATGTGAAAACAAAGGGGTCCGTAACCTTTTTGAGAACTTACTTAATGTTTTTTCCACAAACAACATCCCATTTAATGTTCTTTGCTATTATGTCTCAACAAACATCTTTGTGCATATACCTCTGTCCTATTATTTTTGTAATATATTTTCAGAAATAAACTGCTCAATTAAATAATATGTAATTTTGAAAGATATTCAGATGGCTGTCCTGAAGATATTTTCAAACTACATTTCCATAAAAAATATATGTGTCTGTTTTCTTGCATCCTTGCTAGCACTTGACCTTAAAATATTTTAAAACTTTTCAAAACTGCAAATTTGTCATGTTGAAAGACAATAGAATCTTGATATAATAGCTAATGAGCAATTTTTCCTATTGTCATTTGTTTTCCTTATTCTGTAAATTGCTTGTTTATAATCTCTATTTTCCTATTAGGGTATTATATATTATAATAATAATATATTACTAAATAATATAATATTAGGGTGGTATTAGGATATTATTCACAGTATAGTTATAGACTATGGATGTTGCTTATCTATTATATACATTATGATATTTTTCTGTTGTTTTTAAATTTTATTCATATTCTTGTTTTATAAAAATTTAGATACATAGTTACATTACTTTATAGATTCTGTATTTTTTATTACCTAAGAAATAACTTTTGCTTTTCTTCAATATTAAAATGCTATTCTCTTTTGTTTTATTATAATAATTTTATGTTAAAATCATTTAAATATTTATATATCTGGATTTTATCTGAGACACACAAAACTTTAATTCCAAGTGTTCAGCCAGCTGTTTCAAAATTGTTACATATATCTATCCTTTTTTCTCACTGATTTGGAGTGCCACATATATAATACAAAAGTTTTTGTATATTTATGGATCTCTATTTTATTTTGTCGTGTTGATCTATTTGTCTTTTTCTGTGCCAATGACATATTGTTTTAATCACTATAGGTTTTTATAAATCTTGCTGTTCAGTAGATCAAATTCTCACTTATTTTTCTTTGTCTAAAATGTCTTGGTCATTCTCATAAATATATTCTTCCTTAGGAAGTTAATAATCAGTTTGGTAAGTTCCATACTCCCTATTATTTCTATAGGGAACTACAGTGCATTAAATTTCTAAACTATGTTGGAGAAAACTGACCTCTTTACAAAATTGAGTCTTCCCCTCTAAGAATCTGCATATCATGAACTTTATTCAGAAAGTCTTTTTATGCCCTTAAGTAAATTTTACAGTGTTCTTCACAGAGATTTTATAGTAGTATAGTTTTTTTAGGTTTATGTTTAGGAATAATATAATTTATATTTTTATAGAACTATGAACAGGGCTGTCCCATTCAAACCTCTGATTATTGCTAATTTTTAGGACTTACTAATTTTGTGTATTAATACTGTAATTTATTAATCTACTATACTTCGTTATTGCTAAGTTCTTCATTTGGTGAAGAACTTAGCAATTTTTTACTTCAAAGGTAAGAAATTACCTTTCTTGGATAGATAATTATGTCATTGCAAATCCTGATAATTTGCTTGCTTGCTTTCCTATATTTACCTCTCTTCTTTTTCTTGACTCATTGTGTTGACTGGAAACTTCAGAGCAATGTTCCGTAATGGAAGTGACAGCAAATATTCTTGTTTTCTTTTTAACTTGAATAGAAATGCCTCATTTTCATCATTAGGAATGATGATGCTTTCTTTTTTTCTGTTAGTCTGAATCACATTAATGAAGCTCTATTCATAATATAGAGATAGATACATTTTATAACTTTCTATCATCTATAGAGACAAATGTATGGTTTTAATCTGTTGCCATATCAATATAACAAACTACAGTATTAGACTTCCTAAATTGTGTAATCCTTGGTTTCTTAGTCATGTAGTAATATGTTTTTGACATAATTTTGTGTTTGATTTTCTAGTATTTTCATTAGAATGTTTTTCATTGCATTCTCAAATGATATTGCTTTATAGTTAGTGTGTGGGTGGGTGCATGCTCACAGGTAGACATCCAAATTTGACTAGATTTTAGAATTAAGGTTATAATAGCTTCATAAAATTAACAGTTAAAGCTTCCTTCTCTGTAATGGTTTAAATAAGATAGACATAGTCTGTTCTTTGAATTTTTCTGGAAGTCCTCTTGGTTTGCTGCTGCATGGGAAAGGCAGATTTTGATAACGTTCTCCTTTACTCAAGTCATTATATCAAACTTGCTATTTGTTACTCTTGTCTCGTTTTCCTATTAAATTCTGAGGGAAGTCTGCTAAATTTCCGGTTGTGCTTGTGATTTTCTTTCTTGCATTGATAATGGTTTTTCTTTATAAATTTTGACTAATTGTTTGGAGCAGAAGTGTTATCTCAGCTTGGGTTTTAGGATTTCAAGGGCAAGTCGTTTCTAGGAAGTGTAGGTAGTTAGGGGCGTGGGGAATTGGGACAGAGAAAGTAGGAAAGCCAGTAAACAATGTGTTACCAAGCATTTGTCATTTTGAGCAACTGGAGCTTAATCTCTCTGGGACAGTTGTGGGAGCCAGTATAGAAAACACATTTCAATATTATACTGACCAAAGAATGAAAGAGTGGGTGAATTTATGGAACTTCTCTTGTTAGTTGCCGGTTGAAGGATACCAGGGGTAGGAGACATTAATTTTCTCTGGCATTTCTGGCCTACTTTATCTGAAGTCAGAATGGGCTCTGGCAGAGAAAGGTAGCATTAACAATTAAAAAAAAAAAAATTCAGTTGATGTTGGGCCCACATAGGGAAGAAACAACATCTGCTACCAGCTTTCACTATTGTAATAGGTTTGTGATGCTTTGTACCTATAATTCATTCATTCATTTATTGAATAATTATTCACTTTCACACAAGAGTGATAGTTTGACATATCACACACATAATTCTAGGATAATAATCATTTTCTTGAAGAATTTCTCAAGTTATGATTCATAGACTTGGTTTTCAGAGCAATATTCTTTCTGCTAATCATTGCTTCTACTGATTTATCTAGTCTGTCAGTCCATTTTCTAATTATTAAAAAGTGTTCTCCTTTTGTGCTCTTTTTCTGTAGCAGTTTACTTTAGAAAAGCAATATTATTTTATTCAAATCTCAATGAAAATTCTAATTAGAACTTTTTAAAAGTTCTCTCCTGTTTCTAGAATTAGCATATTCCCTAGTAGTTGTTTCTTCTGATCACCCAGTGTGGTCACTTTATTTTCTGCCTTCTGTTTTTTCTCCCCCACATTTTGGGAAGCTTCTGCTGTTGTCTGGTCATATTAATAATGATTAAAATGATAAATTTAGATTAATTGATAATTAATACTAGCAGGAATGGTCTCTCTTGGTAGCTATGTGGATTAGTAGTTATAGACTGTATTTTCAAAGAGAATATGATTTTTTAAAATTGGGGAAAGATAATATGTCAATTTTTAAATTGGCAATATAAGTTAATTGAGAAGTTTCTTTCTGCTATTATCAAAGATTTATAAAAGAAAGAACATTTTAATTTCTCTCAAGTAGGAAAATATAAAGTATAGTCTCAAATAGAAATTTGGCGGTGTATATGTGTAAGGGCACTGATCTTTATTTTCTCACTTTCATATAGATTAATGTCAGCTTTTTCTCTGGTGGGCATTGGGAGCCAATGTAGTCTAATTTTTGCCCTCAGACCTCATCTTACACTTGCCCACTTCATGAGTAGTTATGGGTGTTTTCAGGTAGCAAAACTCCATTTTGTGTGCTGCCCATACCAAGGAAACCCTGGGTGCAAATGCTGTGGCCATATCTTTTATGTAAGGAGCCCTGATGGGTGTCCTGAAATTCTTCAGTTTACTCTCTCCAGTTGCTTCCCAAAGCTGGTTTTGGTCAGGAAAAGTACTCTTTTGACTTCATTGTATTTTTCTGCAGTCTCTTCCACCAGCTAGGGAATACCACCCTTGAAAGTGTATTCCATTTCCCTTTCATGACTCAGTCTTATGCTTATAAGTGATAGTTTACTCTCTATGTTCAGTCAAATATTTATTGCTCTTTGTTAATAGTTTTTTGAGTTTTGTCACATGAATGGGGGCTTTCTTGGCTGTAGCACGGTGGAAAGAATATTAGGTTCTCTTTGTTTATTTTGGTGGATATCGTTGAGGTATTTTTACATCCTGTGGCCACTTTTACAAGTTACCTAGCTTTGGCCTTCACAGTTACCAGTAATGAATGCAGTAGATATTTTAGGTAATCATTAGAAGCATTTACTCAATGGGAAAGAAAGAAGAAAGGAAACTCACTATTATTGAATTACTACTAGGCACAGGTACTGCTATAATTTTTAATTCCTCTGAAACTCTGTAAGGTAGTCATTGTTGAGGTAGGAATTATTACCTTTGACTGAGGGAGAAATAGTGGCTCAGAATGTTTAAGTACCTTGTTTGTCATGTAGTTAATTAGAGGCAGAACTTGGATAGAACACAGGTGGGTCTGGGTCCTCAATCCACATATTTTTCAATATTTCACTAGTTTTTCTAATGAATTTATTGAACAGCCCTAATTCTTTACTGCATATTTAATGAGGACCTGGCCAAACAACTATTAATAACTTACTTGAATGTGATTATTTTTTAAATAAGGTTTGGTTATCTTAGATTCTTAATCAGAAATACTGATCAAATTCTTCCTTTCATTCCAGCTCCTAGCACAATAATAATTTAAAACTAATTGGATGTTTTTAATTATTTTAAAAACATTCTATGAAAACTGTAAGCTCTGTTCTTGGAAAAATTTACATATGCACAAAATTTTATGCATACTTTCAGGGGTTTCACGAATCTCTTTGACGTCTGTCAGTGGATCCCAGGATGAAGTCTTGGTTTAGAAGAACGGGATGATCACATTTGGTCAGTTCTTTTTGTATAACACAATGCCATCCTTGAGACTAAATGTTTAAGAATATATAAGGTTCTCTCTGAATTTAAGAGAAGATATTTTTGGATCCTGATAGCTAACAGGAAATATAACTTCCAAGACCTTTTCTTTTTCTTTTTTCAAAATACAGTACCAAATATGCTGTGTCTTTTAGAGACAAACTCTGTGTGTGTGTAGCAAAATCCAGTGTTTGAGTAATATATATTAGTCATGTTGTGTTGTTGGTAACAACCAACCTCAAAATTTTAGTAACTTAATGTACAAAAGTTTATTTCTTGCTCAGCAATGTGTCATTATGGTTGACAGGGGGCTCTGCACAAGTCTCCAATCTTGTAGCAGTATTATCTAGAATAGCAATCTCCACTCAGACGTCATAAAAAGAAGAGAGAAACTGGAGAGTCATGCATAGCCTATTTTGCCCTTATTTCTTTGCTAAAAGTAGTTCTATATCTTTACCTAGATGCAAAGAAGCTGGGGAGTATTGGAGAGCAAATAGAATATTTAATGAAGATTACTATCTCTGTCACAACATGGTAAGCAAACTAGCAACTAGTTCTTTCTTGCAGTTGCTGCATGTAGCTTCTAGAACTGTTGTCAGACCCTTTGGAACAAATATCCAGGTATGTAACAAGAAGTTCATCTCCTAAAAGTACTATGAAGTTGACTGCTATGTACATCATGCACCAGGGTATCCCGAATATTCACAATTCTGTCATATTGCTTAAAGTGATAATTTAGAGTGCTCTTTGTTTTGTAAACTTTTAATTTTCGTGGGTACATAATAGGCATATTTATGGGGTATATGAGATGTTTTGATACAAGCATGAAATGTGAAATAATCTAGAGGGTTCTTTGAACCATTTTGATTAACAGTACCACATGGGCTGACACAGGTAGTAGATCCTGTGGGAGACTAAGAGGATGGGTTTCAAAAGTGAGTCCAGAAGTAAATTCTGTTACAGTATCCCTCTTTTGTTCACCCTCTTTCTGCCTTGAAATAAGTTCTTTGGAAGTAGGCTCTATATAACTCATTTCTAGTTATGAATCACTGTACTGGTTCTGCCAAGAATGCTAGGGTTATCCTCCATGTTGAAGTTACTACTAAAATTTATAAACAAAGTAAGTGAGAGGAGGGAAAGATCTTCCTTCTGTGTGTTTTGTAGGAAAGGCTTCTCAGAGGAGATGTCGCCTGAGCTAACTTTTGAAAATAGGTATCTTTTATTTATGAGCAGATAATAATATTCCAGTGCAGAAGGGAGGACTGTGAGGTATAAGGGGAGAAGCCTGGCTAAAGTCAAGAAGGCATGAAAATGCGTGACATGTCTGAGAACAAAGGAGAACAATAATGGGTTAAATCATTAGGTTTTTGTGAGGGAAGTGGTGCAAAATAAATAGAGAGGTTTGTGGTTGCTATAATGATGGTCTCCAAAGAATCATGCCTACCAGTAGACCCACTTTGTAAAATTTCCTCTCATTTTGACTAAACTTGGCCATAGGACATAAGTTGAAGCTTGATAAATGCTCATGCATGGGGCTTGCCTGCTTGGAGCCTTGAAATCATTAAGGCTGAAACAGTGCAGATTATCCTATTTGAGGATGAAAGACTCATGGACAAAGAGTAACTCCCATCTCAAAAAAAAAAAAAAAAGTGAGAGAGACCACGTGGAAAGAGAGAACATAAAGAGAAGGTTCTCATGGAAAGAGCAACGCCACATCATCTGGGAGGAACCAGCCCCTAGCTGACAAGCAGGCACATGAGTGAACATGCACAAGATCAACAGAGGTACCACCCAACTAACCCACAGAACTGTAAGAAGTAATAAACATTGTTGTTTTAAGCTACTAAGTCTCGGGATGGTTTCTTAGGCAGGGATATGTCATAGATGATACGGAAGATAATTTTGTTTACTTATTCAACAGATATTTATTGGGTTTATTAAGTGTTTACTATGTGCAAAGCACTATGCTAGAATTTGAGCATAATTTGTAGAGCCTTGTATTACTTGGTAAGGAGTCATTTTCTCTCTTCCGTTAACTCCAGCCATTATAAATTCAATTGCTGTTGTTTTAATTCAGAACTTTGCCATGTCTTGCCTATTGTAAGAACATCCCAGTTGTTCTCCCTTTCATCCTAGCCTCTTTGTTGTAAAGCAGAAACCTGACCTATATTATCCTCTGTTTAAATTTCTTCAATGGCTTATCATAACCTTCAGATCAAAATTTTAGATTCCTTTACGTGCACCATCTAATACCATTTATACTCTCTTACCATTGTTTAGTAACTTGTGGTTTTTCTAAATAAGCCAGGCTTACTCTGGTATTGCAACCTATATACATATTGTTGTGTTGGCCTGAAAAGCCTTTTCTCATTTGTCATCCTAGGAAAAAAAGTACACATACTGTAGGACAGAGTCAAATGCATACATGCATACCTTTTTCTCCAATAACTCCAGATGAGATGGATCATTCTCTCTTTTTCATATCATGCTACCACTGTCCATTGCATATCACTCTAATATCATAACACTTGTCATATATGTTGACACACTGTTTCTCCTTCTAGATTGTGAGGTTCTTGAGAGCAAAGGATTCTATCTTTTTTTTAACCTTTGTATACTCAGATCTTTAGTATATAATATATAGTAGACACTCTATAAATATTTCTTGAGTAATGCCTTTGTGTGTAGGCCATAGAAAAATCACTGAATATTTTATGGGAAGGAATCCGTAAAAAATTAACTCAGGCATCAGTGTGAAAGAGGGAAGAAATAAAGGCAAGTTTATCTCTTTCTTAAACCACTTAACCATTGAACTACTTCAGTAGTTCATGAGGATGGTTAGAACTAAGGTCGAACTACTTCAGTGAGACATGAGGATGGTTAGAACTAAGGCAGTAGGAATGTAGAAGAGGGGATATACCTAAAAGAGGCAAAATGGGCATGACATAGCAGGATCTCTAAATAAGGAGGAAGAGTGAACAATTAAAAGATCTTTTTAATGTCTAGCTTGGACAAATGGGTAAATGGGTAAATGGTGATATCACTAACAGATATAGAAAATACCAAAAGAGCAGGTTTTGTGAGAAAAAAAAAGGAGTAAGAAGGAAATAGTCATCAACATTCTGCCTGTCCATGGTGAATTTCAAGGTTGTGGCAGCTCTCTCTGGTAAGGGAAACTAACTGTTCATACTAATAAGGGTTACTTTTAGAAGCAGGATCAAAATCACCGCGGCACTAGAAAACCCCTGTGAAGGATGGCCTGAATGGGCTAGTTCAGATTTAATTTGGAACTCATATGAAAGGGAAATAAACCTAGATTGGCAAAATACATGCCGAGTAATCTTTAATCTTCTCCCAGGAGGAATCTGATACACAAGTAAACAATTGTGTTTCATGGTACAGTCTACAATTGTAAATTCTTCAAGAAAATGAGGTACCTACATAGTAATAGTCCCATTTGATGCTGCTACTAAGGTAATTATTATCATACAGAATAACAATGGTCACTGACATAACGGAGTGAATTTGGTAGCTCTTTCTGCAGGAATGGCATTGTAGAAAAGATCTTCCTGAAATTTTATCTGTGTGTTACAAAATTGCAAGAGTCTTCTCTTTGATTCTTCTTCAATCATTCATTGTCCAACAACAATTATCCAACAGCTAGTATACCAAATTCGTGCCTTTTCCTCTGACTAGAAGTCTTAATGTTTTTGACAGGACTTCATTTCTGTGTTTCTTACACCGGGTCATAGATGAAGAGTTTCAAATAACCAAGGAACCCCCAACCTTTTTGGCAGCAGGGATCAGCTTCATGAAAGATGATTTTTCCACCGACAGCGATGGGGCTGGGGAGACGGGGATGATTTAGGGTTTGAAACTGTTCCACTTCAGATCATCAGGTATTGAATTCTCATAAGAAGTGCACAACCTAGATCCCTCACATGTGAGGGATTGTGCTTCTATGAGACATCTATTGCTGTCACTGATCTATCTGACAGGAGGCGGAGCTCAGGCGGGTAATTGCTCACCAGCTGCTCACCTACTGTGTGGCCTGGTTCCTAACAGGCCATGGACTGCTACCAGTCCCAGGGGTTGGGGACTCTTAAATAACACATTGCCCATGACAACACCCTCTCATCATGCTTGTTGCTCTGGGCAAGATGACCTTCCTGTTTCAATTTTTCTCAGAGATAAATTCATGAGAAATAGCTTGCTAGAGAAGGGAGCTGAGAAATTAAGCCATATATTATTTCTTCAGAGTGTCTCTTAATAAAAAGAAAAGACAAAGTGAAATGTTGTGGGATATTAAAAAAACTCATAAAACTCATAAAGCCTTGAGTTTTGAGATAATTAGTGCAGCAAAGAAACACTTGATGCATCTACAAAGCAGAAATTAAATAGGGCAATAGAGGGGATCAAAACACAAATGGAAGAAGCTGAAGTCCAAACTTGGAATGTGAATTTTATCTAGACTCCCAAATACATTGCTATAAGAACAAAAAAGAGATCAGAGATAGGTTCTCATGTAGTTTAAAATATATCAAGAAGCAGTAATAGTTGGTAACTGCTACTTGAGGTCCTCTTTTGTTGTTTTGCTTAAAGCGATACAAGTCAAGTGACATAGTTGAGGCTCACAATAGATTTATTCCCCGTCTTCTAGTCACTAGTTCTGTGAGACAGCTCATGACATTCTTCTGATAACTACAATGAGTTAATGCTTCACTGAACTCTGGAGGCCAAGTGAGTTAGCTCCCAGAGGACATAAATGTCATCAACCAAATAAAACCTTCCATAGCACCACATATAATCCTGATGTAGCTAGAAGTCTGTGCCTTACCTAGGAGGATGCATCTGCCCTCATCCCTCCTGCAGAGACTGTACTTGGGATATTGTACACCACAATATCCTTCTACTGTATCAGCAAGATAGAGCAGATCCTGTAACAGGAACCTGAGCTGATACTTGTGGTAACTCAGGAACATATAACATCTACTCTCTTTGTAATTTGGGCAGTGCTATCATGGAGGCTGCTTGATAAGTTAGGTGATAGTGAAATTAAGTCCTTTAGGTGCATTGTCAGTTTGTTGTGAAGCTGAGTTTATTTGCAAGGTAAGTAGTTCTGCCTGTGCAATTGCCAGCAAGTTAAATCAAGACAGAAATCTACCCCTTAAAGGAGCTGCTTTTATTTATAAGAGTGTGCCACTGGCTGTGATGAATACAGACACTATATTTCCAAAGAATAGCAAAGAACACAGGGCCCTTAACATAGCTGATGTTAGGTTAATAAGAGTGTGCCACTGGCTGTGATGAATACAGACACTATATTTCCAAAGAATAGCAAAGAACACAGGGCCCTTAACATAGCCTGTGAAATATTTTCATTTTATTTTAGCCACATTAACTACGTGTTTTTGTTTTTTAATTTTTTTTCTAATTTGATTCCTTTGTTTTAAAAATGTATTTTCCATGTATAGCCATGAGTTGATCCTTACAGATTAATGATGGGCTAATTTTTCAATTTGTTCTACTTTTGGGGTGTTTAAATTTTTCTGTTAATAAAATAGTTAAAAAAATGTCTTCTAACCAGGTTTTTCAATAGCTTTTTAAAAGCAGCTTTTCTTATGATGCTGCAATTTCAAATTTCAAATTTGAAACTATAAGTTTTATGAATTATGCAATCTCTAAGTGGCTGTACAATTTTCATTGTATTTACATTTGCCTATTTACTTGTCAACACTTATTACTGACTGATTTTGTCCTTGGTTAATTTAGTCTTTAATATATTTAAGGAAGAAAGAAGAACTCATTTAATGAATGCATGATACTGACCTGGATATTTAAGATCACGATGAGCAAATTTTACTTCTTATTTTCAAGGAATCTATTTTTTAAAGACAGATATGTGCCACACCTCAGATTTTGATAAATATTTTAGTCAAGATTGTCCTGTGAGGATGAATTCCAGCAGGCCTTGAATTAGCCTGAATGCACTTGCTTAAGTCTCTGTATGACACTGACTGTCAGCCAGTTAAGAGTAGTACTCTGCAACCATAAGTCTGATGATCTCTATTTATCCCTTGACTGAGAAAATCCAAAGAAAATAGAATTTCATCAGATATTTAATATCTCATTAAGATATTAAGTAGATTAGAGAGTTCAAGAAGAATGAATATTGTGAAGAGATTTTTTAATTTGTTAAACGTTTTTCAGAGGGCAACCATCTGAAAGAGGTTTAAATTCAAAAGAGAAGAGAAACAGAAATTTGGTGGCAAAAGAGAAAAGGAGAAGTGAGAGTAGAGGAGGAAAAAGGTTGATGGGAAATTAATTTAGAGTTGGTGAAGAAATAAAATTCCTGGAGGCTAAAGACAAGGATTGGATCTGGGAGCAAGTTGAAATGGAAGAGATGAGAAGAATTGATGGGCAATAACTTGGACAAGGGGGTGAGGATGAAATCAAGAGAGTGCTGTTTCTAGCCATGCATGCTGGTTCACAAAGTGCAATCTCAGCACTTTGGAGGCCAAGGCATGTGGATTGCTTGAGGTCAGGAGTTCAAGACCAGACTGGCCAACATGGTGAAACTCCCATCTCTACTAAAAAAACAAAAATTAGTTAAGTGTGGTAGCGGCCACCTGTAATCTTAGCTACTTGGGAGGCTTAGGCAGGAGAATCACTTGAACTTGGCTTGTGCCATTGTACAGAGAGAGAGAGTAATATTTCTTTTGTGAAAGAAGAGAAAGAAAAAAATATTAATTGTATAAAAATAAAGCAGAACGTATATTTTACAGGCCAGAATGTTTGGAATATTAGGATAGCCATTTTTATCATTTTAAAATGAATAGCACATAGTATGTAGGTGCATTATTTCAAAGCAAAATATGTCAGAGGGGTACAGGTTGTTCTGGAGCAAAAATCTCCTACCAATATTCACCTGTGTATATTTACACCTTCACAGCAATAAGCATTATTGTATGGATTCAGGCTTTTCTTTGGCCATCTGTCTTTGCTCTCCTAAGTGTTTTCTACCAATGGCTTTTAAGGCCCTCAATACCATCTTTCTCCATGTATACATGTTCTGCAACACACTACTGGGATAAAGAATGGCATATTTTTAACAAAGCATTTCATTAAAGTTGACAGGCCTCCAGACTGACCCAGTCTGTACTATAATATTTTCTTTAACTTGTTGCCCAAGTTATTCTTCTAAAATTATTCTTGACTATTATATTTATTAATTTTCCATTTAAAAATTTGTCCAATATTTTGCACATAAAATTTTAGTTAGCTTTACATACAGCATACCCTTCTAATTCCAGCCAAAATGGAGTATAATAGGAACTAGATTTACTTGCCTTCTGGAAACATTAAACAGAGCAAATTATAAGGAACTACAAATTTAAAGTCACTGAAGGAAAGTAAATAAAGGATAGTGATCTATGAGAGATGAGAAAAATGAGATGAGTCCTATGATTGCTCTAGTTTTTTTGCCTTATGAAAGTTTCCAGGCCATGATGCAAGGAGGAGGAACCCAGGCAAAGATTGGCTGACTCCCTGAGATGAGGATACAGAGCTGAGTGGCCAAGGAAATCAAAGGGGCTATAATTTACAAGATAAAATACCAGAAAGGAGAGATCTGCACAGAGAGAACTCTGAAGATCTGCACATCATCTTCCTGCAGTGGTCAGGTGATTACTGATCAACATATGTGTATTAGAAGACAAGCTGAGTCTGAGGAAGGAATTGCCTAAAGTGTAGAGGTATCGGTGCCCAAGGCTCACACATATCAGTTACCGCCAGCCAGCAAGGAAAACCTTATGATTCATGAAACCCTGGGTAAACTACATAGTGGGTCCTTGATACTTAGGAATAATTAACCCCAGACTGAGCTCCAGTCTTCCCTAGCAAATTCTAAAAGCAAGATATGAAAGGATCAAACTGCTTCCAATAATTTATAAGTTGTGTCTCAGAAAAAAGCTCAAGAATGTACAGGAATATAAAAATATCCAGAACCTAACAAGGTAAAATTCTGGTATCCAATAGAAAAATGTCTGGTATCCAATAAAAAAGTATTAGTCACGTAAAGAAGTGAGAAAATATGAGCCACAATGAGGAGATATCAACAAAAACTAACGTGGAACTAATATAGATATTAGAATTATCAGATAAGAACATTAAAGTACTCAATATAATTGTATTCTGTTTGCTCAAAAAGTTGAGACATGGAAGATATAACCAGACCTAACTTGAACTTCTAGAGATGAAAACTACAATGCTAGAAGTATAAAATACTTTAGATAGGATGAATTGCAAATTAGACATTTCAGAATAAAAGATTAATGAACTTCAAGCCAGAGCACGGGAAACTATCCAAAATCAAAAACAGAGAGGAAAGATAATTTGAAGTAAACAAAACTTAAAAGAACATGAATAAGCTGGGCAAAAACATCAGGTAGCCTAATGTGCATGTAATTGGAGTCCTCAAAAGAGAAGACAAAAGTCAGGACAAAAATATTTAAAGAAATAATGACAAAATTTTTCTAAATGTAATAAAAATATAATAAAAATTTAACAATACAATTAGTTTAACACAATAAAAATTTTCTAAATTTAATTTTGTTGTCTCACATATTGAGGGTTTGCCCACATATCCAAGAAGCCAAGAAACCTCAAGTTCAGGAGGCATGAAGAATACTCAGCCAAGGCCCATTATAGCCAGATTGCTTAAAACAAGTGATAAACAGAAGATCTTAATAAGATCCCTAAAAAAATGACATATCACATACAGTGGAATAAATATAAGATGGCAGCAGAGTTCTAATCAGAAATAATGCAAGTAAAAAGGCAATGAAGCAGCATCTTTTATCTATTGGGGAATATAAAAGATTGAATAAGAGTTTTACAAACAGTAAAAATGTCTTTGGTTTTCAGCAGCTTGACCTAGACATGGTTTACTTTGTATTTATCTTTCTGAGGATTTGCTGAGCTTCTTGTAAATTTATATTTATGTTTTTCTCCAAATTTGGGGAATTTGTGGCCATTATACAATTTTTTTCTTTATTTTCTCTCTTTTCTGGGATTTCAATCATACTATGTTAGGCCATTTTCTATTTTCTCACAGATCTCTGAGACTTTGAGCAATTTTTTTCCAGCTCCTCTTTATCTCTCCTTCGCTCCTTAATTGTATTGGTCTATATTAAAATTTAGTGATTATTTTTTCTCCTTTTCTATCTCTTATCTACTGTTGAGCCCACCCATGCATGTTTTATTTCATGTATTTGTAATTTTCAGTTCTGGCACTTATATTTGGTTCTTTTTTATAGTTTCCTTTTTTTTTTTAACCTCTGTTTTTCAGATTCAAGTGATCCTCCCACCTCAGTGTCCTGAGTAGCTGGGACTACAGGCATGTGCCACTGCACCCAGCTAATTTTTGTAATTTTAGTAGAGACATGGTTGATTGCGCCATGTTGTCCAGGCTGGTCCCGAGGTCCTAGGCTCAAGTGATCCACCCACCTCACCCTCCCAAAATGCTGGGATTACAGGTGTGACGTGGCACCTAGCCATAGTTTCCATTTTAAAATTGACACTCTCTATTTGTGCATTCATTATGACTGTTTTTTAAGTCTTTGACTCTGCTTATTAAACATAATTTTTATCTGAAAATTTAATATCTGGGTCATTTCAAGTTTGATTTATATTGACTATTCTTTTGTTTTCCAGAGTAAGTATTATACTTTGTAAACTTTTCACATGTCTAGTCATTTTATTGCCTAAGGACATAGTGATTACCACATTGCCTGGAGTCTGGGCCTTTTGTTGCTGCTGTTTTGTCTTTTCTTTTTTTTTTTGAGTATTGCTTTTTGTTCTGGTACACAGTAAGTTTACTAGCGGATTAGTCTCCTTTCTGTGATGGCTATTTTTAAGCTCAGTTCAGGCAACTCTGAAGCAGTCTCTACACTAGTAATAGACTTGGCATAATGTAAGCCGTGCGTTTTCTGTATTCTAATACTGGGAGACTTCCAGGATCTTCATTCAGCTCTTAGCTCCCCAGAATGCCATAGAGCCTCATGCTAACAGCTTAATAATTAGTCAAAGACTGAAGGAGACCCCCATGCAGATTTTTGGAGTGTCTTCTCTGTGCAGTTCTCTTCTTCTAGCATCCTGCTCTGAACCATTTTGCCATTCTGCCACTTCAGCAACCTTCAACTCTTATTTTTCTTTCCTCTGAATTTTTTTTCTTTTTTTTTTCTTTTTTTCTGACTTAGACTCCACTTCTCCAGGCCATGGTCTAGAAGTGCTTTTAGATAGAAAGTTGTGTTGATTTTGGGACTTGCCTCGTGTTTCCTTTCTCTCAGAGACCACAGTCCTGTACCATCTTTGTTAAGAAATAGAAAAGTGTCAACTCATATATTTTTAAATTTCTAGTGTTCTTTATCATTGCTGTGTTGCTCTGGTATAAGCTAATCCATCATGACTGAAGACAGAAGTCCTACTTGATTTAACTTCTACATTTAGGATTGTAATCTATTGTATTTTTTAAATGTTGTGAGATAAACAACAAATTTCATTTTTTCTTATTAATAGGCAATTAACTCAGCACAATTTATTTAAAAGTCAATCCTTCCACATTGAACTACCATAGAGCCTTTGCATGCTACCTTTAAAAAACTGATACTAAATGCTTTAAAATTTAGTATCAGTTAAATGCAACCTATTGCTTTTACTGTGCTGAGAAGATACATTTCTTAATGATAGAAGCCATATTAGGTGATGACACCAATCATAGAACCAAAGCTTAAGAATGTTCCATTATCTAAGGTTACAATGCAAAGCAATAACAGTATTAGCCTATCAGTGCTTTCAGAACTAACCATTTTATTTTTTCTTTTTCCCAGCTACCAATTATGAGAATGTAAAATCTTTCATTGGAAACAAATCTAGTTCTTTCTATAATACTTAGCCCTTTTTCAATGGACAAATTAATAATTATAATATTATTACTAAACAACAACAACAAAAATGTTCATTGATCTTACTGTCTCTTATTAGTTACTGTGGTGACCGATCTTTACAGATGGCCCTGCAATGAACCAGGCCTCTTAATGTTTACCCCTCTTTCCTTATAGTATGCATTATATACCACACATCATGATATATAGTATACATTTCCTTATAGTATATGGGCTTGCCATGTGTAAATATGCAGTGAAAGTGGCACTACAGAGTTGTGAGGCTGGATCATAAGAGGATTTGCACCTTCCACATTTGGTTCCCCACTACTCTTGAGACTGTCATATTGTAAGAATTCTCCAAGTGCCATATAGAGAAGTTGCACAAAAAGAGGGTGAGAAGAAGAGAAGAAGGAGAGAGAGAGAAAGAGAGAGAGAAAGAGAGAGAGAGAGAGAGAGAGAGAGAGAGAGAGAGAGAGAGAGAAAGGAAGGGTGGGGCAAGGAGAAGAGAAATGAACACTGTGCTTGGCTAGTCCTCAGATATTCTAGACATATCAACTGGGGTGGCAGATATATGAGTGAAGAAACCATGTTGAACAACTAGCCTAAGTGAGCCTTCAGACCCAGCTACCATATGACTGCTGTCACATAAGAAATCCAGCAAGAACTGCCTATCTAAGCCTGTTCAACACATGGAACCAAGAAATATAACAAAAAACAGTTCTTTTAAGCCACTCAGTTTATGGGTAATTTGTTGAGCAGCCATAGATAACCAGACAATTATAGTAATGACTGCTGCAATTGAAATAAGCTGTTCATGTCTAAATGATTGTTGCTTTCGATGAGCTTTTGTCTTCTCCAAAATAACAGACTCTACCAATTACTTTTACTGTTAAAGAGTTGTCATTGTTTTAAAATTTTGAAACAACATTTAATTGTTCTTGGTGTTTATCAGGATGCACTCACACAATTTGAGGGTTGAAATGACCTACTGGTTTAGCTAAAGTTATTGAATAAATTTACTATGATTTTATCATAGAACTTAAAAGCTTGCTTTTATTGAGCAGGTATAAAAATTTCCATGGTTTGACTTGAAGAATCATATGATTGTTCCTTTTTAAAAAAATTAATGTTTTTATTTCTATTTAGGTATACATTTTTAAAATCAATAATATGTTATCTGTACTTGATTATGCCAAGGAAGACCAATGAAAGTGTTAACTTGTAATTGTACCTATGAAGACTATTGATTCAGGGCTATGGTTGCTATTAATATTTTAAGGATCTATTCCAACTAGGTACTCACTTGTTTATCCAATGCCTTGTGATAGAACTGTTTTTTCTGTTCAAATGGAGCTGAATTCTATTGATTTTTGTGTGGTAGTTTTGTCTGCCTCCTGAGGATGTTTTCAGGAACCTCTCAGTACTTATGTCTTCTATGTTGAAGTTTTGATTCAGTATGTTCTTACCAGTGTGTCCTATTCTTTCTGCCTTACTTTTTAATGTTGTTATCAGATAAGAGCCACTTAAATATTTTTTGTTACCTGTATGTCTGATGTGTTGTAACAGCTGGGCAGAATTACTTCTTTCATTCTAGTAAACTAGCTTGATTGCATAATATTGTAACAGTTTTAAAAAATGTATCAGTTATCAACAACTCTAAAAAAGGAAAATATGATAAAAACATGAATTTTTCAAGTAATATTCCTAGCACATAACATATAAAAATAGTATATAATAATATATAAAACAAAATATAATTTTGACTTATGTTGTTTATCATTTCTCCCTTCTACTTTTAAATTATGACAGACACTTGTTTACTAAGCAAACTGTTACTGTCAGTTGGGTAGGTTGTTATTTAAGTACTATAAACTCCTAGGATGGATTTCATTTGTGGTCATATATAATCAGAAATCTGAAGATATTTTATTTACTTAGAAATCTAAAATGCCACTCAGTAGCTGAGCAAGTGATCACTTATCCAGTGAAAAAGTTTTCTAAAAATTTTAAGAGTAAAAAGAAAGCAATTGACAACACTCATCTATTTTGTGTTGGAAAACACCTTCCTTCCTTGAAAATAGTAAATAGAAAGTCATGCAGGATGTGGTTGAGATGCGATGGAAAGCAAGCTCTGAGAGACTATTTACAGTTACTTTTAAAAAAACAGTGGTATTGTTGTAGATCAAATACTAAATTTGGGTGTCAAATAACTTGTGGTTTATTACCAGCTTTTCCATTCATGCTTGCATTTATGTAGAATTATTCACCCAGAAAGTCTTATAAATTATTAACCTGGAATCCTCTTCATTATGTCCACCTGAGATAGATGGGATTTATTATTGTCTGCATTGTATAGGTGAGGAAAGTTGAAGCAGGGAAGGAGGGTTAGTTTTCATAGTCACACAACAATAATACAGCCAAGAAGGGTTCACTAAATCTCCTGATTCGAATACTGAACATGAACCAATTCAGACTTAATGTTAAAGCAATATTTAATAGATATATAGAAATCAATCAGTGAAAAGCCCCAGTGAGTAGAGAAGTATTCTTACTTCTCTACTTTTGGTTGCTAAATAAAGTCCTCAAAGCATATCTTTTGTAGTTTACTGAATGATTCCAGGAAGGAGACCATTAGAGATGGTCCAGAGTCTCCACGTTCAAGTCATGCTTGTGTACATCTTCTTGGGGTCTTTCTGTGCCCTCCTCTTTCCTATTATCCACCATTAGGTTTTATTTTAATCTTATTTTATTATTTTTTTAATTTTTAATTTTTGTGGTTGCATAGCAGGTGTATATATTTATGGGGTACATGAGATATTTTAATGCAGGCAGGCAATGAGTAATAGTCACATCAGGGTAAATGGGGTATCCATTATCTCAAGCATTTATCCTTTCTTTATGTTACAAATAACCCAGTTCTACTCTTTTAATTATTTTTAAATGCACAATTATTATTGATTACAGTCACCATGTTGTGCTATCAAATACTAGTTCTTAATTTTTTAAAGTATATTTTGTATACATTAACCATTTTCACTTCTCTCCCACTGCTACCTCCCCCCACAACTATCCTTGCCCACTTCTGGTCACTATCATTCTACTCTCTATCGCCATGAGTTTTAATTTTTAGCATGCACAAATAAATGAGAATGTGCAAATTTTGTCTTTCTGTGCCTGGCTTATTTCACTTAACAATGACAACCAGTTCCATCCATGTTGCAAATGACAAGATATCTTTAAAAATCTCATTATTTTTTATGGCTGAATAGTATACTCCATTGTGTATATGTACCACATTTTCTTTATCTATCATAGTCTGTTGATAGACACTTACATTGTTTCCAAATCTCAGCTATTGTGAATAGTTCTGTAATACACATGGGGATACAGATGTCTCTTCCATGTACTGATTTTATTTCTTTTGGTGTGGGATTGCTGGCTCATATGACAGATCTATTTTTAGTTTTTTGAAGAACCTTCAAACTGTTCTCCACAGTGGTTGTACTAATTTACATTCCACTAACAGAGGATTTCCTTTCTTCCACATCCTCTCCAGCATTTGTTATTGCCTGTCTTTTAGATAAAAGCCAGTGAGATTATATCTCACTGTAGTTTTGATTGGCATTGCTCTGTTGATCAATGATTTGAGTATCTTTTCATATACCTGTTTGCCATTTGTAGGCTTTCTTTTCAGGAATGTCTATTCAGATCTTTTGGCCATTTTAAAATAAGATTATTAGATTTTTTCCTATTGAGTTAATTGTCTGAGTTCCTTATATATTCTGATTATTAATCCCTTGTCAGATGGATAGTTTATAAATATTTTATCTCATTGTTTGGGTTGTCTCTTCACTTTGTTGATTGTTTCCTTTTTTGTGCAGAAGCTTTTTAAGTTGATGTGATCCCATGTGTCCAGTTTTGCTTTGGTCACCTGTGCTTGTAGGATATGGCTCAAGAAATCTTTGCCTACTCCAATTTCTTGGAGAGTTTCCCAAAATGTTTTTTGTAGCAGTTTTGTAGTTTGAGGTCTTAGACTTAAATCTTTAATTCATTTTGATTTGATTTTTGTATATGGCAAAAGACAGTACTCTAGTTTCATTCTTCTGCATATGGATATTCAGTTTTCTCAACATCATATTGAAGAGACTGTCATGGTGTTTTATTTCCTAGCACTTCTGGGATTAAGAAGGCATAGGGAAGCATCATTTCCTCTTTGCTCCGTACATTCAGAATCTTGAGGCCTAATTATCCTTCTTTCATGGTCAACGATAAGATTTTTGAGTAGTTTTATCTTTTTTTTCATTACTCAGATTCCCAGTAAAGCAAAACATTCCCAGGTGCAATGCTCTTATGCTGCTGCCAATAGGTAATGGGAGCTAGGAGGCGATTTCATCCTCAGGTACTCAGTGGAATGCATACCTTGTAGTTGGCCGATATCGATCAATGAAGCTTTAGTTTCAATGTGACATAGTTGTTTCAGAATTCACCTTGGGTTTAATGTTCCTGGAGCTTTATCCAAGTATCTGCAATTTTATCTAGGTGCTTATATAGGTAGGCATATTGAAAAAAAAAAGTTGGCAACTGGACTTTTTTAGACAACTAAATGGGAAAAATGCCTAGTTCTATGTATTTGCTTAATTTGGCTGTCTTGTTTTAAGACAGAAACATATTTTTGAATTTAAAAAAAGGGCAAAATGGACCCAGAATATTTAGTCAACTACAATAACCCTACTGTAGGTGCAGTGTATCTGGTCAGGGTAACTCTAGCTGATGTAGAAGTTGTATTTTGGATCTTTGCATGGGTCATTGTGAGTAAGCAAGGTGAAAAAGTACATAATAGAAAATTAAAATCTTGATTTGTAGTACTTTCCAGGAGTGAATGAAAATTTCTTGGTCTGCAATATTTAAAAGAGTTAAGGTTTATTTAAATAATTGTATGAAGAATTTACATTCACTGTGATAAACTACCTCAAGTTATTATTTGTAATTTTCATACATTTTGGTGTAGACTTCTAATCTTAGTGAGGAAGGACACATTAAATGGCTTTCTTAAAGTTTGTGCCTTGATTCCTAAACTTTTATGTTGGTAGTTATGTGACTCAATAGCCCATAGATCAGACTTTCAACATCTGAATTATTTACTTGAAATGACTGGCTAGACTTGCTCAAGGATTTTTCTTTCATTGTCATCCAGTTCTAGCATCCTTGAAGAGAATAATAATAATAATGAAAGGAGAACAAAAAAGGGAGGACACTTTTTTTGAAATGTCCTCTTGGCTTTCTGTCATAGACTTTTTCTTAGCTTAGTTTCTACAGGTGGATTGATTAGCAATAGAATAATATTAGTCATGTGTGTATTTATGATGTGAAATTTCTAAGTGGAGTGTCTTAGCTGTACTTTGGGAAGGATAAGACCTGAGAATGAATTCTAATACCACCCCTTTCTTCTGAAGCATTTTGGATGACTCATTTATAAAGCTTTGGGGATGGGCAACGGGGTTGAGTAGTGACTGATTTCTTGTCTGTTGCCATGTCATAGTGGCCAGAGTGGCAGAAATGCATGCTGTAGAGCTGCAATGCAGAGGGCTGCTAGGTTCTTTCTTAAAAAGGGTGTATTTTAATCTGTGTGGCTCAGAATTAATTTAGAAAGGACCAACAAATACAAATCTATGTGGTTTCTTTTTTTCAAAAGGAAAATAAAGAAAAAAAACAAGAACAAAGTAAATCTCAGTGGCATATCATCTGGTACACTGAGTAACTAAGGAAGGCTCTCATTCTCTTTCTTTTATACCTGTCAAAATGATCCTTCAGTGCTTGTTGAATAAAATTTTGTAATGTGGCATTGATACAATGTGATATAGTCAAATGAGAGTTTATCACTTTGAAGTCCTCTTTGTGATCCTACAATGGTTTGATCACTTATAGCTGAGTGATCTAAGATAATTACTTACCCCTCTGCATCTCATTTTGCTCATCCTTAAAGTGGAAACTATACTACTAAGTAGGATTGTCATGAAGATTAGATAATATGTACCAAGTACATATCATGGTGCCTGACATATAATAGGTCTTTCATAAATGGTAGCTACTTTGGAACATTATTATTGCTATTACTATTAGTACTGTTAGTAATTATAAAGTGTAATTGCATTGTGTTATTGGACTGCTTTCTCTGCACACTGCTACATCCTCTTTGTGGCTGAGGGATCTTCAGAATCACCAAACAAGTATTTTGGTCATTTCTTTGAATAACTGCATTTTTGTGAGATATCTTGTGTATCTTGTCTTTTGTATTGTATTTTGCTACCCAGTGAAAACATTCAATATTATGTCATCTGTGAGACCCATATTTTAGAACTCTTTTAAAGTCTGCTGTGGCCAGTTTACAGTCTTTCTCTTAGTTCTGCATTGAGGTTTTCTTCTCCATGTCTTGGCTTTGGCTGATCTCTCTCTTCTGACTTTCTAAACACTTCCTCTCTCTCTCTCTATTCCTTGCCCCCAAATTATCTTTCTCTGTCCAATCCGTAAGTTCTTGAGTAACTTAGTTTAGAAAACGAGTTCACATGAGAGTATTATAGTTCCTGGATAGCATTTACTTTAACTCAAAAAAGTAAGCAATATGGGAATTAGAGGTGCCTTGGAAGAAACGGTGGAAAACACTTCAAACTCTTCAGACCACACCAGTCAGCTGCCTCTTTAGTTTGTGCCAAAGGCTGTCTTTGCCAATACCCTGCCTACATGAGGCTGCATCAAGAATAACTGTTCTTTCCCTGTAGGCCTATTCTAATACTCCAAGGGAAACCACAATTAGCAGGAATGCTGCTGGCCTTCTATCAATCATTGTTACATTTGTTGAAATAACCCCAGTCTAACTGGATGTCAAGATCCTACAGTCTTAAAAGTTGGGTTCAAGGTTGAATAATATATGATCTATTATTTTTGCTTGGGGAATGAGAAAAGAGGCTTCAATTGGTTGAATCAGTAGCAGAAAATGGAAATCTTCTTTTACTCGTAAATGAAAGAGGGAGACAGAGTGAGCATTTTGTACCTTTTAACAAGAAAGTAAGTGAAAGGAAACTACTTGTGTGCTGTAATGAGAAATGAGGGCTGCAAGAAACTTGAAATCAAATATATTTCTTTAACTTTCAAATAATTTGAATGGTAAGGAATATTTCATCTATGTTTTCTTTGATGACATGTTGTGAACAAAGCAAATCAAAGTACAGAACTGAGGCATAGTAATTTTTAGTACTTATTTTGATAAACCACATTTAGGCTTTTGAATATAATTGTTTTATAAGTTCATAGCTTGCATATATGGCTTGGTATATAAAAACAAAATCACTGAGAAATTAAAATTTACAGTTTATAATCAAATAATAAAGTTTATAATAAACTGAATTTCAGCAAGGTTGAAGCATGAAACGCTATCAAGTGAATTTAGGACCATTCAAAATTTGTCTACTTAATAACAATTGTTTTTGAAAGGTCATTAGTGTTGCTTTGAACACAAAAGGGAAAAATTATATTAAATGCCTAGAGACAGATACTTTCCAATTTCTACCTTATTTTCCTTTCATTTCAAATATTTTTTCCCCCATGACAAAAGTCTTTCCACCATCAAGTCTTCTTGATCTGATCCTACTAGATCAGGTTAATCTGTTTCATAATTAATAATTTCTGTTGTTCCAACATGTGATACTATAAGCACTAGCTATTGTCTGGAGCAGGAAAAAATGAGGTATAAAATAAACAAATTCCTATTAGCAAATGAGAGCTGCAGGAAACTTGAAGCCCTCACGTTGTATCTGGAAATGGATCTGGGTCACTGACATAAAATTCAGAACTCTGAATTTCAAACAAAGGCTGTGAAATTAAAAAGGATGTATTTTAATTTATGTGCCTCAGAAGTAATTTGGAAAGGACCAACAAATACAAATCTATGTGTGTGTGTGTGTGTGTGTTTATGAAAAGGAAAATAAAGAAAAAGAACAAGAACAAAGCAAATCTCAGTGGCATATCAACTGGTACGATGAGTAACTAAGGAAGGCTATAAAAGTCACTAGCAAGTCATTCAATCGTAGACTCTGGGAGAGAGAAGGGCTCTCAAGTGGTCATATAATCTAGTTCTTTGCTCTGGAGAAATAGGATATTTCAGCCTTTTTCAATACTAGCCCTCTGGCTACTCTTAAAGATTTCAAAGTGGATTATACAGTTATTTAGGTCAATTCATTGAGTTCCTACTATGTGGCAAAGACAAGGATAGGAGCAGGATCACAAAGATTAATTATATATGTCCTCTTATCTGAAGCAGTTTAGGACCAAATAAGAAGCCCAACACACAGGCAGATAAGAAACTGGCAAGGTCTTATTATAGAGAAGAGAAAATCTGTTAATGCAAATAAATTTGAGAAAGAAGTTATGACTTTCCCTGATTTACAAAGGAGAAGAGAGGCACACTGGAATGGGGACTCCATACACACACGTGCACATAAATACACACATGCGTACATACAAAATGTAGATGTCTAAATGTCATGTAAAGCCTGCTTTAGAAAGCATGTGACTGAAATGGGAGGAGATTTGATATTTTAAAAATGTGTTTTCACTGTTCCAAAGCCCAAAAGGAAAAAGAAAAAAGGAATATTAAAAAAAGAATTTACAGACATTGAGGGGAGAGAGATCCAATTTTTTTGCATAAGAAAGCTACGAGGTTAGGAGACTTCAGCTCTCCCTATAATGTGCTAAAAGTTATCAGAAAGTGGTTATCAGTCTTATGAATACTCTGGAAGGATATTCATAAAGAATCTGAAAGAATTCATTTAGAAAGAATGTGTGGCTGCTTCCCCTTCCAAACAAGCAGAATATTTACCAGCTTAAGGGAGGCAGAAGGGTCAAAGAACTGTGGCTTGACTCAGAAGCAGGGTTTCCTTCTGGAGACTTCCCCATCCTGCGGAAGAGAAGGAATTCTCCTAGCGACTTCCCCATTGGATCTCTCTTCCCTTGTCTGTAAATTCTTTTTAAAAATATTCCTTTTTTTTCTTTTCCCTCTTGGGCTTTGGACCAGTACAAACACTTTTTTAAAGTATCAGATCTCCTCCCTTTTCAGTCACATGCTTTCTAAAGCAGGCATTACACAACATTTAGACATCTCCATTTTGTATGCGTATGTGTGTGTTTATGTGCGCATGTGTGTATGGAGTCCCCATTCCAATGTGCCTCTCTTCTGCTTTGTAAATCAGGGAAAGAAAGCCATGACTTCTTTCTCAAATTTATTTGCTTACAACAGATTTTCTCTTTTCTATAATAAGACCTTGCCAGTTACTCTTCTGTAGGTTGGGGAAGTCTCCAGAAGGACAGGGTGAACTGCCTTACTAGCCATGTGTGGGCCATGAACCTGCATAATAGCAGTACCTGGGAGCTTGTGAGAAATGTGGAATCCCAGGCCCTACCTTAAAACTAATGAATCAGAAACTCTGTGGTTGGTGACTAGTAATCTGTGCTTTTAAAGCCCTCAAGGTGATTCTATTGCACGCTGAATTTTGAGAGTGCTGGGTTAGAGGGCACGTGGAATGATATCACAAAAATAAAGTGAAACCAAAAGGGAAGAAAATGATTTTCTTCCTTCAGTAAAGAGGTTTGTGTATTCAACAAAAAGTTATTGATTGTTTACTGTACCATGGTTAAACAACATTAATGGATCTCAACATTTTCATCACAAAGAATCATTTTTGTTACTCCCACCCTCTGGTTAACTTATGAACGATGCTTATAGCAAGATTTCTCAACAGCAGCACTGCTGACACTTTGGGCCAGATGATTCTTTGTTGTGGGAAGCTGTCTTCCTCATTGTAGGAGGTTTAACAGCATTGCTGGCCTCTACCCACTTGATGCTAACAGAATCCTCATTTGTAACCATCAAAAATGTCTCCAGGCACTGCCAAATGTCCTCTGGGAAGCAGAATCATTCCTGGTTGAGAACCACAGGTTTAAAGGAAAACAAAAATATATATTTTTTAATACTATAGTTATCTGTTTTTATTATGTAACTGACAATCAGATCATGAGGCAAATAGAAATCTTTCACTTCATAGACCAACTGCATTTGCAGATCAAATCCCAGCTCTAGGGTATGTTTGGCCAGGGGCAAAGGTAGGGATTCCTTTAAAATACCTCAGTTCCATCATATAAAAAAAAAATCACAAAATATTTGACATTCAATGATTAAATATATCAAAGTATAGAAAGTGCTTGAAATAGCTTAGTATTCCCATTTCTCTTCTCATAGAATTCCAAGTGTCTGTAACTCAACAGGGGCACCAAACTAATTTCTCTTTAAAATCTCTTCCAGGCTCAACATTCTCTGGTTCTACTTATATCTAAAAGTTCAGATTTTGTCATTGTTGTTTAAAGATTCTTCTGTGATCTCATGAGAGCTATAAATACTCTCATTAGAAAAGTACACATATGTATACACACAAGCCATTTTTCCAGGTTCAGGTTGTTTTCCAAGCCTGTGAAACTCAAGTCTCAGGTTAAAATCCTCTGATAAATAAGTTGACAGCCTGAGGAGTAGGCAGGTAGGGCTGACAAGATCTATGCAAAAGACAGAACTAAGGTTGATGTGGGGAAAGTAAAAGATGCCACTCTTCTAACCCTGAAGTAGTAAAAGCTGGAACGAACATTTTAGCCCTAGTTTGAAGTGGCACTAAAAGAGGGGAACTGTGACAGAATCCTATTAGAACAGCAAGAAATAGAAAACATGTCAAGAGGGACAACCAGGAGGAGGGAGCTTTGTTCGGCTGAGGACAAGCTAAGATAAAAGTGGGTGTTATTGAACTTGGGGCATAAAAAATTTAATGCATGTGGGAATATGAGGAAGGGATCAGCACTGAGAATGTACTGTAGGAGAGACGTTCTGCAAACATTTGTACAAGCAATGTGTGCTAACTGCCGCAGAGAGACAGCTACTCCTTAACCAGTTGTTTTTGCTGATGATGAATGGAGATGTTTAAAGAACTATTTCAAAAGCAATAACAGATTTAGCAAGGAGAAAAGGCATGTGCATTAGTGTTAGGGTCCCAGTCCAAAGTGGGATTATTTCCTAATAGATATCACAGCTCAAGAAATAAGCGGTATAAAGTCACTGTAGACGTGGAGAGTTGCCTGTGGCTGTGGAAACCTCTGCTGACCATTTACAACTTGTGAAGATTCAAAGCAAGTCTTAACCATTATTTTACCTAATACAGTGAAAAAAACAGATATTTCACAGAAGGGAGCAAGTGATGTTACGTTTATATTTTAAAAAGAGGAGGGAAGATTTAAAGCTGAGAGCCTCTACAATTGCCAATACTGCTTTCTAGGTATGTATACATAGAAATTCAGATGCAAAATTGAGAGGCAGAGTTCATGCTTTTAGATGCATAACATAGCCAACGAAATGTAGAAAGGGTAGTGAGAGAGGAAAAATAACAAGCTGGTAAAGCATAGGAGTTAGAATCAGACAGAAATGAATTCAAGTTATTGTTTGGTGTGAGGTTTGCAAGGTATTTTATTTTCAAAGCTTTATGTTTCTTATCCATAAAATGAGTGTAAGTATAAATATCTCTAAGAACTGTCCTGGACATTAGGTAACATATGAAAAGATAATATATTAAAAATAGCTGATGCAGCCGGGTGCAGTGGCTCACACCTGTCTGCAATCCCAGCACTTTGGGTAGCCTAGGGGGATGGATCACTTGAGGTCAGAAGTTCGAGACAAGCCTGGCCAACGTGGTGAAATCCCATCTGTACTAAAAATACAAAAATTAATCAGGCGTGGTGGCCCCACCTGTAGTCCTCTAAAGGAGGCTGAGGCATGAGAATTGCTTGAGCCCAGGAGGGTGACAGAGTGAGACTCCATCTCAAAAAAAAACAAAAAAAACAAACAAGGAAAACTTGATGCATAGAAAATTTTTAATATACAGTGCTTATTGTTTTATTCAATGTTCACTATGTTCTAGGCATGTTCATGTATTCGTTTAACCCTGACAGCCACAATGTGAAGTACATATGATTGTGTACATATACACTATACATATTTTTATAAAAAGCATGAGGACATGAGATAATGGTTGAAATGTTACATCAAAGTAATAATTTTTAACTTAGTAATTTCAGTATTCCTAATGGCTCTTAAGATAAAGCAACTCTGTGGACAGGGGACATGGTTTACCTGTTTCTGTGTCCCTCATATCATAGTACAGTGTCTTCCACCCTGTGTGGATTTATTCCTGTGTGTTAGAATGACATCTCATGGAATCATGCATTTAAAGTAAGAAAATCCTTGGTGATCACATAGCTCTGTTCTTTTCATACAGACAATGGGATTTTAGAAAGAATGAATTTCTAAAGGTCACATGCTAATTAGTTGAAGAGTACAGACTAGAATGTAGGTTGTCTGATTCAGTTTCTAGAGTTGTTGAATGCTTTTGCTTTGTATGAGAAGTCTTAGTTCCTGGAGGGGGTGATGAGGGCCAGGAGGAATGTATAGATACTCCTATAGAATGACAACCATGGCTTCCCAGAACCACTGACCTCCCTTTGCAGAACCCCCTGTGTAGACAAGTACTTGGCAGAGGGTCCGTGCTCAGCAGCTGCTTCTGTAGTTGTTCACTCTAAGACGAGCTTTATAAAAGACAGTTCCTGTGATATAAATGATAAAGACAATCACTTCCTGCAATTTAGTACCCCAAATGTGTCTGCTGTATGAAGGAGGAGAATTGAGTCTTTGCCTATTATAAGTCTAATGTGAACTGGTCCTGGAATTTTTTAGATGGAAGAATAAATTGAATTTTAAGCTTCTTCAAAGTATATGGGGAGGTGTGTGTGTGTTGGGGTTTGGAGAGGCATCAAGAAGGGTGAATGTTATAGGATCATACTTATTAAAGCCTGAGTAAGGTTCATTCATCAAAATTTGAAAAAAAAGGATAGTTTTACGAGCCCCTTCCAACCTTCTAGCACTCTGAATTTTTTTTAAAGGAAATATTCTTGTATCAGTCATTTCCACCCAATCTTCACTCATACCAGCCAGGCCTGGTTGCTCTGACATTGAATAGTCTTGGGTCTGCACCCTGATTCAGGCTGTGAGGCTCAGAGAGGTTCCTCTGTTTCTCTGAGCCTCCTGTTTCAACTGTGAAGCGGGAAGAATACTAGTGCCTATCCACCCCATTGTGAGGATTAAATGAACAATTACACAAAAATGTTTAGTGCAGTGCCTTCCAGGGTAGGACCTTCTTGTGTCCTTTTATTATGATTAGTACTCTCAGGAGGGCTTACCCTTACATTTTCTATCTCTAATTGTGTACTATAAGACACTGTTCTCCATTAAAGGGGTTTCATATTGTGAAAACAGGTTGGAGAGGGCTAGTGGGAAAAAGGGGCCCTCTGAATTTGTTCTTGGAGAGTCCCCTATTCTGTCAAAACATACCGTTAGCCTGTATAAAGACAACCATGATGCTGACTGAACCCATGTCAGTATCTATGTGTGGAACTAGAAAATTATATCATCTGTGAAGACTGTCTTTATTTCAGGACCATTTATGATTATGTCATTTTTCTAGCTGTTGTGAATCCAGTGATCTGTTGGAAAGGATACCTGCAATTTTAATTGCATGCTGCCGATCCCTACTATCACATAGAACAAGAAGCCTTGAACCTGCAAGTTGCTATAAATGTCACTTTGCTGTGCTCACAGGGCCCCTCCTACCCCCTTTCTCGCTGACACTGTTTCTGCTGACATAGTACGATGTGTAATGGTCTCTCTCCTGAGTCAGACAACTCCTGGGCATGAAACTTATTTATTTTTCTAGCCCCAGTAACTAGCATAGTGCACGGCATTGTTCTCAAGTAATATTTGTTGGGCTGGGTTAAAATATCCAACCTGTTATTTGGCTAGTTTGGTGTGACAATTTCTGTACCTGTGAAAATATAAACTGGCTGTTGGTGTGAAAGGTGCCAATTATATCTTTCAGTTATAAATATGAATGTTTCCCATTATTCAGTGTGTCTGAAGAGGCACTGTTTAAATCACAGTGGTGATAATGGCAGGTTATGTGGCAGCAAGCCACGCACAGCTGAGAGGACTGAGGCAGGGGAACAAACCTGCAATCAGGGGAATTTGATGAGGGTCATTTAAAACCAAAGTTTGATGTCAGAATCTGAGCTGGAGAATAATTATACCTCCTTATAAGAAAAATCAAGAACAACAACGGGTTGATAAGGACTTGTCTTCCCCAATGTCTGAATCCCACCTGCTCAGGTATGTTTATTTGAGAATGTCTGGGCCAATCAACAGTAGCAATTACTGTTCATAGAGCATAATTATTGTCTTATCTTTGTGCTATAATAAAACCAGCCCCCAAACCAAGCCATGTCATATGTTCCTGTGCTGCTTAAATGGAGAGAGTTTTATAAAATTGTCTTCAAATCATGGGGTAGGGCTTCAAGGGGATAGAGTTATATAGTGAATAGGAGCATTAGATACAACATTAGGCCAGTTACCTAAACTCTCTAAACCTTAGTAACCCATAGACTTATAGTGAGGACAATTCACATAGAGAGCCTACCACAGTACCTGGCATCAGCGCTCAATAAATGGCAGTAGCTATTATTTCATCAGTAGCAGCAGCAGTATCACTATAAACAATAGTAATGGTAGACACATAGGAACAGTAGGAGGCACCTCAATGAGGTGGGCATTATGTCAATCCCTTGTGGAGGAGGTCAGACCCTCAGATAGGAAACCAGAATTCAGGAGACCTGGGTCTTAGGCTGGGAAAGTAACTCCTGCCTTTCTCAGGGATCTGGACTTAGAAGTGTCCAGATGATTTTTTGAGTGAGGAAAAGGTAGTTGGGGAGCCATACAGGGATATAGACAAGGAGGTAACTCTGTGGAGGCTCTATCTGAAGATATAGGAAGTATGCTGGTAGATCAGATGATCAAATTACAGATCATTTCCCTTTTGTTCCTCCAGTCTTTTCAGTCTACTTTGATTTCCATCTCATTTCAGATTTGCCATGAGCCATGAAAGAAACTATGATTTTCCCTGTTTGAGCTTGACATTTATTGGGTTCTACCCCTCCTAACCCCCCTACTCATGCCCTCTTCTCCCTCCCAGTGAGGTCAGTGAAGCTGGGGCAAGGGTCATTAGCATAACTTACAAAGGGAAGGTAAAGGTCCCCATAAGGAGATCCTCTCTTCCTTGACAATCTTCCAGTTCCCAGTTAATTTTATCACAAATGTTTGCAGGTGTTCCAACTGGCACTTAATCATATACTATAATGTTGAGTATGTTTAATATAATCTTATTATTTCCATTAAACTCCCTGAAGGCAGTGATTTTTTTTGTTTTAGAAAAATCACCCATAGCATTTTGTACAATGAATATTCAGTAAATATGTTTACTGTTTATCTAACATGTTATATTAACTTGGACCTTGGCAATCCCCTAAGATCTTATCAAAACAGCATTGTATTTCCTTACTCTATCAGATCTTCTGGAGCTACAGATTTCTATATGTGATCAGAATTGGAAATCACTTTGTTTTTAACAAAACTAGAGCATTCCTTGTAGTGTAATTAAATACTCATGTTCTATTTTCCCCAAAATCATACAGCTGGGGGCTATCTCTAGTACTCACCCCTCAAAGGTAGCTGACACAAAACTAAGTCATCTTGCTACACAGGAAAGAGTATTTTAATTTGCATCTTGAGAATCTAAATTTCTGGTAATTTGTGATAAAAGCTGGATGTGGGAAACTAGAAGGGCCTATAAACGTGAGGCCTTTAAAACAAGGCATCTTAAAAATCCAGGATGTGGCATGTACACAGTCAGTTCTCGGTTAACCATCCTAACAGCTGAATAGGGCACAGGAAATTCAAAATGTGATCCCAAACTTATTTCTTGATGAATAATAATGCCTCTCCAACAGCAGTTCTTTCCCCAGTAGGTTGTAAAGTAGTATTAAAATGTACTTTCATTTCCTAAACCTGATGAGAATTGTGGCCCTTTTTAACACTCGAGAGGATAACATTTCTGTTGGATAAATAAGAACCTCTTCTGTGTACACAAAGAATCTTCTGTCAATAGAGTGCAGAGCACATTTCTTTTCTCATGAGGTAGAAAGCAGCAGCACTGACTCAGCATGGAACCAGTCAGTGCAGACCTAGAGCGGCTTCCTGCTCCCAAGCAGGTGCAGGGTGCAGGGTGCAGGGTGCAGAGTGAAGGTGATGAGAGATGAGGCCAGCAGTCAGCCAGTTAAATCTCTTGTTTGAATTGGTTCCAATTCCAAAGGACATTACAGACAAAACAAAGACACTTTTCAGCTCTTAGAAGGTGACTCCACTAACCTGACAAAAATGTGACACATTAATCAAATTCTGATTGCATAGGTATTGTGGCAATTTGCTTTGTATGCATTATCTCATTTCATCTTCTCAACCATCTCATGTTTAGTAAGATGAGGTGAGTGAGATCCTACATTGTGGAGGTATAGAATCTGCAGCTTAACCTCAGTGTCTGACTCCAAGCCCATGTTCTCCAGTCTTGTTATTTGGCCTGCATTTCAGGAATGTACTCAATGGCAGGGGTAATCTTAGCACCAAAACAGCCTCAGACCATCTGTTGAGGATGGTGTTGTGGTACTGTCTGGGCTGGAATTTCAGCCAGATAAAAGTGGTGATGAGCTTGTCACAAGTGGGGAAATTCACCCACCAAACGTTTCTGAAACATACTGAGTATTGTTGAAGTCTACATCTGAATGGCCAGGACTATTTATTGACTTAGTGTTTGTTAAATGTGCCTCACCACCACTGCTCCAGAGGCAGCTCTTTGGATTAATCATATAGGTGAGTTCTGTCATATCAATGTCTTTCTCTTCTCAGTTGTCAGAGGATTATAAGAAATAGAGGAGTTTTCCTGACATTATGATAACTAGATCCTGATTTGATAATCATATCTCCTTTGTGTGGGGCTTCAAAGGAAATACTACAAATAAGGAATCTAGCCACATATGAGGCAAAGTTCACCTAGTCATAGTTGGGTATAAATCTTATAACCTATACTGGAACTCTAGTAAAAGACTGACTTGAAGCCTGAGGCTTATCACTGAGTCTTAAGCAAGGCCTTATCATCTGTTCCCTATGTCCTGCCTCTCAAAATGGAAAGTTTGGGACCAATAGGCCCTGGTAAACTTGCCTGGCCTGTTGGTCTTCTAGAGATGACCAGGCTTCACTTTGAGCATACCTACACAAACACATGTTCATGGAAACTAGCGGTACCCTACCCAGACTCTCTCAGCACTCACCTTCTCCGCGTATACCAAAGGAATCCTATGGCACATACTCAGGACTCTCTGCTTGAGAGCTTATGCTCAGCGAGGCCTGCTGCAAATGTTGAGTAGTTAACACCCCTGAAACAGTCCTAGCTGATGGGAGTTGAAGGATAAATACCCCAGCTCCTTCACTGCCCAGGTGGGATGAGTCTGGGGCATAGTCTGCATTTTCTCCTAGAGTTCCATCAGAGGTTAAACTCAGTTGCCCAGAGTGGCTGACCTGCTTAATAATTGTAGTAAGGAGAATGATATTCCCCCAGAAGGTCACACCCTAATTCTTGACACCTGTGAAGTTGAGGGAGCACACGTGGAAAAAGAGGCTTTGCAGATGTAATTCAAGTTGTAGATTTTAGGATAGAGAGTAGCCTAGATTATCCAGGTGAGGCCAATCTCATTACAATCAGGCCCCGCTGAGGACAAGCCCTCACGCAGATAGTCCAGCGTGTGTGCCGTAGGATCCCTTTGGTGTACACTGAGAGGGTGAGTGCAGAGAGGGTATGTGTAGGGTACTGCTAGTTTCCGTGAGCATGTGTTTGTGTAGGTGTGCTCAAAGTGAAGCCTGGTCATCGCTGGGTCATCTCAGGTGAGTTGTGGCCCTAAAAGCAGAACTTTCCCTAGTTGGAGAAATGCAGCAAATGAGATGCAGGAGAAGGAGAAGTGCAGAGAGGTTTGAAGCAGGAGAAGGAGTTGTTGCAACATTGCTGGCACTGAGATATAAGAACCAGTGTGTTCCAGGATCAGAGAAAGGTTTTAGGAGCTACAGGTGATCTGCAGCTAACAGCTAGCAAGTAAATGGAACCTCAGTCTTACAGCCACAAGGAAGTGGATTCTGCCAACCATCTGAATGAGCTTCTGCTCCAATGAGGAGATTCTCCCTCAGGGCCTCTAGGCAAGAGTCCAGACGGGAAAACTCCTTGCTTTTGGTCTTAGGGAACCCTTGGCAGAGAACCAGCTCAGCCATGCTTATATATATCCTCAAAACATTATTTAAAATTAATGCATGGTGGCACATGCCTGTAGGCCCAGCTCATCAGGAAACTGAGGTGGGAGGATCTCTTGAGCCAAGGAGTTTGAGGTTACAGTGAGCCGAGATCGCATCACTGCACTCCAGCTCAGCCTACAGAGCCAGACCCTGTCTGAAAAAAAGAACTGTTCAATAAATGATCTGAAAAAATGTGACATTAATTAAATTCTAATTACATCAGAGATTGTAGCAATTTGTATGCATTATCTCATTTTCTCAAGCATCTCATGTTTAGTAAGATGGAGCGAGCAGGAACTAACTTTAAGGATCTGGAATCTACAGCTGATGAATAATTCTACGGAAAGAGAGAGAAGCTTGTGGTTGAGGGTACCCAGCTGGAGATGGAGAAACATTAAAATCCTCTGCCTTACTTGTCTGTTTCTTCAGGAGCCTAGTTCCTACATAGCTTAGCAGTGGGAGCCTGTGATGCTGCCAAGGTCACAGAAGTTCAGGAAAAAGTGAAGAAGGCTTCAGCAGGATGGTATGATATTCTACAGTGTTCACACAGCGATGCTACATGGCTGGCCAAGAAGTTCCTCCTAGGAAATTTGCTATGTAGTCCTTCTTCTTTAGGCAGAAGACTCATCAGAAGACCATATTCCAAAGGTAAGTATGAGCCAAAAGCTGGTGCTGCAAAAGGTAAATTCTCAAGCCTAGTACACATAACTCCAGCTGTAAGAATTTGAGCTTCAAAGGCACTCTACTATTTGAAAGCTAGTTACATTATCGGTTTTAATGCTGGTAATAAAATTTATGTTACAGCAAAACAAGCGGCAGCCTTAATTAAAAACAGAGAAACTTCAATGTAAGTTGTATCTGAAGGCTGATTTAAAGAAATTACTTATAGATGTATCTATGTGGTGTTGCATCCACTGATGGGGGCATTAATTTTACTAAACCCAGCAAATTAAAATGTTCTTAATAGCTTGAATCCCAAGAGTGTTATACAAGGAAACTCAAATACAGACCACTTAGTATCACATTCAAGGTTCTTGCATCCAGTGAATTTATACTCAAATCATTTTCTAAAGAGTGTAAAAAATGTGATATCTTCTGAGGGCGTTAGTACTTATGAAAATCTCTTGCACAGTAGAGGTCAGGTTTGGAAATGTCAAACCCTGAGTTATATTCCTTGGTTATTTAATCTTTAGGGTCACTTACCATTGATTACTTGCTTTATGTAGGTGTGTACTTAGTTTCTGTTGTCTCCTCACAAGGTCAAAATCTGTGCTGTTAACCTTTTTTGTAACCCCCAACTCCTAATCCAGTTTATTGATGTGCATAGAATAAGACACAGGGCCTACTGATTTATGGGGCTTCATAGCATAGAAATGAATATAAACGTGTTCTGTTGGGAACCAATGACTTGTCCTACAAAGAACACGTGACCATTTTCAGTCATGTTGCAACATACCTGTTAGAATTCACACTAGGGCACAAATCAGAGTCTTTAGCACAGAGGGACCTACCTCCTTCAACATCAGTTCTGATGTAACAATTGCAATTGGAAGAATCCCTTAAGGATACAGTGTCTGGCCAAGACACCATCCTTAGTGGATGGCCCCATGGATTTTGCTTATGTTTGGTTACTGCTACAGACTTCTTAGCTGTGTGACCCTGGACCAATTTCTTAATTTCCCAAAGCCTCTGTTTTCTTATTAGTAAAATGGGGAAATAGTAGTACTTACCTCATAGGGATATTGGGAGGATAAATAAGATAGTAAATATAAAATAGTGATGCCTGACACATGAGAGTTTAAAACTAGATTGAAAAATATAGTATTTTACAATGTATTAGAAATGGAATTGGAATGTCTCTTTAACCTCTTGCCTAGCAGAGAGGAAGCACTCAATAAGTCCTATCTATTTTAATTAGGATAGGCTAAAGTGTTATTACAGATTGACTCAAGATGTAATTGACTCAAACTCAATAGAAGTTTATTTTTTCTTTACAAAACAGCCCAAAGTGGATGTTACCAGTTGGTAAAGGGGACTCCACTCCACACAACCATTCAGGGACCCAGGGTAAAAGTGGTAGTGCCATCTTTAGCTTGTAATGTTCTGAATGTCATCATCCCTGTAAGCTGGAATGGTGAAGGCACCTTCCTGAGAAGGTTTTTGTGGGCCAGGTCTAAAAGAGACACACCACCTCCCGTCACATTCCATCAGAGAGAGCTTAGTTTCATGGCCACAATTGCAATGGAGATTGGGAAATATAATGAGGTTGAAGAGGATGAATTTTGGTAGGCAACTAACAACTAACAGTTTCTACTAATGCTATTTTTTTTCTAGAGCAATAAACTCAACATTGATTCATTTATAGTATTAGATAAAAATTGTCTTTAATTTGAAAACCTTAAAAACCTAGCAATTTAATCAAAATGTTCCTGTAAATCTACAGGTAAGAGTATACAGATCATGCGCTGTTTTTAGTCTAACATTTTATTTTATGCATAGAAGAACTTCTAACAGGAATCAACCACAGAAGGCATGCAAATTATATGCTACAAATTTAACAATTTATTCAGAAATTTATTAAAACAATATATATTGAATATTTAGATTTCTCTAGGAACTGTGCATTTCTGTGAGTGATAGAAAAAAAAAAAACAGATCTAGTCCTCAAAGAGCATGCAATTTGGTAGTGGCATGCTGAGATGTCCACTACAAGTTATCATAAAGTTGGAAAATGAAATCATTATGGCAAAAGAGCTAACAAAGTGCTAGAAACTGATTAAAAACCCAATTTTGATTAGGCCAGAGCTACCTTTTAATTTCCTTGATCTTTTGAAGTTTTCTAAATGGAGCCTCTATTACATTGAGCCATAAGTTTCTCTCCTGGTCTTCAGTTGACCAGGGCATCATGAAGTCCTGCAACTCCTCTCTCTCCACCTTCACACACATGCAATTTTTAATGTTTTACTTCCAAGAGGGAAAATTTCTAAGGGACATCTTTCATCAAAATTAAGGTTAAATATTGTTGGGGTTTTGGTGAAAGTCATTTCTAAGCAAATTATTAGAAAAGCAAAACCAATTTACATCATAAGTCTTAAAGTAATTTATTCCTTTTTTTGCTTTAGAGATATTATAGAATTCTATCTATTGACAAAATAATTTACTTTACTTTTCAAAAATATCCTGTCAAGAGAATTTGAAAATATTGATTTCACCAATATTTATTTAAAGATAAGGCTAGAAATAATGACAATTTCAAAATTAATTACATGGGTATCTTATCAAATCCTCTTTTTTTTTTTTTAGAATAAAAAGAATAAAAAAGAGAAAGAAAGAGGAAGAGATTTTAGAAAAAGAGAGAAAAGGAGAAAGAAAGAAACAGCAAAAGGAAGAAAAAAAGAATGAAAGAGGGAGAGATTTTAGAAAAGGAGAGAGAAAGAAACAGCAAAAGAAAGAAAGAAAAAAAAAGAATGAAAGAGAGAAAGAAAGAGGAAGAGAAAGACGGAGAGAGAACGGGATTCTTGTTTTATTGCCCAGGCTAGAATACAGTTTAAAAATGGGTATTAAAAACCTCTTTTATGCCAATAATTGTGCTTAACAATGGAGACAGGAAGGAATAGGGGATGAAAATAACAAATAAGCAGACAACCAATATTTTATTTAAACCTGTGAAATGCTATGCAATTGCTGGGGAGTGATTTACTTCCAATTATGTGGTCACTTTTAAGATAGGTATAATGTGATACTGA